>RXID01017485.1:37927-168484 GCA_005019695.1 Trichopus zeylanicus subsp. travancoricus
GTACTAGTACTACTTGTACTGGTACAAACACTACTACTATTTCTTCTACAACAGCAACAACTACTGCTATCACTACTCCTACTACTATTACTACTACTATAACTACCACTAATACTACAACTACTACTTCTCCAACTCTCTACTTTTACAACAACAACAACTACTACTACTACTACAACAACTTTTGCTACTGCTACCAGTACAATTACAACAACTACTTTTACTACTACTACTACTACTACTACAAAAACTACTATTACTACTCCGACAACTAATACTTCTCCTACTACTATTATTATTACCACTACTATTGCTACTTATTCTACTACTGCTGCTGCTACTAATACTACAACAACTACTAGTACAACAATAACTACTACTACTATTGCAACAACTACTACTACTATTATAGCTACTACTACTACTATTACAACAACTAGTACTACTACAATAACTACTACTACTATTGTTGCATCACTACTACAACTTCTACTACTTTAACTACTAATACTACTACTAATAGTACAACTTCTATTACTACTACAACAACTACTACAACTAATACTACTACTACTACTCCAACTACTTCTACTACAATTATTGCTACTACTACTACTGCTACTATTACTAATACTACTACTGTTACTGCTTCTTCTTCTACAACTACTGCTGCTGGTGCCATACCTAATACAATTTCTACTACTACTACTACTACTACTACTACTACTACTACTACTTTAGCTACTACTTCTGATACTACTTTTATAACTAATACTGCTACCACTACTATTATTGCTATTACTCCTATTACTACAGCTACAACTCCAACTACTATTATTAGTACTAGTACTGCTGGTGTTGTTGCTATAACAATTGCTATTACCAGTACTCCCGCTGCTACTACTACTAGTGCTGCCACTACTGCTACTACAACAACAACAACTACTGCTACTACTACTATAACTTCTACTACAACTACCACTACTCCTTCTACAAGGACTACTACTACAAAAGCTACTACTACTACTACAAAAGCTACTACTACTACTACTACTCCTACTACTACTACTACTACTACTACTACTACTACTACTACTACTACTAGTGCTGCTACTCCTATTGCTACAAGTACACCTAGTATTATTGCAACTACTACTACCACTTCTACTACTTCAACTACTAATACTACTACTAATATTGCTACTTCCATTACTACTACAATAGCTACTACTACTAATACTACTACTACTCCAACTACTACTACTACAACAACTGCTACTACTACTATTGCTACTATTACTATTACTACTACTGCTACTACTTCTTAAACTACTACTACTACTGTTGTTGTTGCTGCTACTACTGCTACTACTACTGCTACTACTACAATGGCTACTATTACTACTACTACTACTAGTTTTGCTACTACTAATACAACAAACACAACATCTACTACTACTGCTACTACTTTTGCTACTCCTGCTACTGCGACTACTGCTTCTACTACTACAAGTACTACTTATACTACTGCTACCCGTACTCAAACTCTGACTCCTACTCCTACTACTGCAACTAATACTACTACTACTACTACTACTACAATTGCTACTAACTGCTAATACTCTAACTTCTACTACTATTACAACTATTACTACTACTACTGCTATTTTTCATATAATAATAACAACTACAACAACTACTACTACTCCTCCTGCACCTAATTCTACTCCTACAACTATTACTAGTACTACTACTACTGCTACCACTTCTACTACAACTAGCACTACCAATACTACTAGTACTAGTATTTCTACAACAACTACAAGAACTAGTACTATCAGTCCAACTACTACAATAATAACTACTACTGCAACTACTACTACTACTTCTTCTACTACTACTCTAACTCCAGCTTCTACTCCTACTGCTTCCAAAACTACTACTACAACTACTACTCCTATCACTATTGCTACTACTACTACTAATACTACTACTAGTACTACTACCACTAATCCTAATACTCCTCCTCCTCCTCCTCCTCTTCCTCCTCCTACTACTACTACTACTACCACTACTACTACTATTACTACTATTATGACTATTGCTGGTACTACTACTATACTATTACTCCTACTACTAGTACTACTACTACTATTACTACCAGTTCTACTACAACTACCACAATCACTACTACTTCTGCTATTACTTCTACTACTACTACTACTACTACTACTATGACCCTTACTACTACTACTCCCACTACTACTACTGCTACTACTACTACTACTACTACTACTACTACTACTACTGCTGCTGCTACTCTACAACTATTACCACTACTACTACAACTATTACTTTTGCTACTACCATTACTGCTACTACTATTGTTGCTGCTACTGTTGCTACTACTGTGACTACTACTACTACTACTACTACTATAGCTGTTGCTGCTGTTGCTGCTGCTACTGCTACTACTACTACTACTACAACAACTACTACTTCTACTTCTGCTGCTTCTACTACTACTACTACTACTAGTACTACTTCTAATACTTCTACTACTACTACTATTAGTACTACTGCTACTACTAATACTATAACTACTACCACTGATAATACTACTGCTCTTAATACTACACGACTACTACCACTGCTACTACTACTACTACTACTACTACTACTTCTAGTACTACTACTACGACTATAACAACAACAACTACTACTACTACTATTGCTTCTACTATAACTTCTACAACTACTTCTACTACAACCCCTATGAACGTTGCTACTACTCCTGCTACTATTGCTATTGCTTCAGCTATAACTGCTACTACTACAACTCCTATGACTTCTACTATGACATTTATGCCTCTTACTACTACTAGAACTACTACTGTTGCAATTACTATTACTCTTATTGCAACTACTACTATTGCTACTACTACTACTTCTATTGGGACTACTATTACTACTATTACTACTACTACTATTACAGCTACTACTCTAACTACTATTATTATAGCTACAAGTACTACTACCACCATAACTCCTACTACTATTATTACTGGTACAACTACTCCTACTGCTGCTGCTGCTGTTACAACACCTACTACCTCTACTACTACTACTACAATAGCTGCTACTTCTACTACTGCTAATGCTACTACTGCTACTACTACTACTACTACAACTAATACTACTACTATTGCTCCTGATATTGTGACTACTATTACTAATATTACTGCTGCTACTAGATTACTACTCCTTATGCTAGAACTATAGCTATTGCAAAGTCTACTACTACTACTATTAAAATAACAACAACTACTACTTCTACAACTAGTACAACTGCTACAACTTCCACACCTTATACTACTACTACTACTACTACTACTATTATTACTGCTTCTGCTCCCACTCCTACACCTACTCCTATTACTAGTAGTTATTGTTGCAGCATCAGTAGTAGTAGTGGTAGTGGTAGTAGTAGTAGTTGTTGTTGCAATAGTAGTAGCAAAAGTAGTTCGAGTAATAGCAGTAGCTGTAGGAGTAGTAGTAGTAGCAGTAGGAGTAGTAGTAGTAGTAGTAGTAGTAGTAGTAGTAGTAGAAGTAGTAGTAGTAGCAGCAGTAGTAGTAATAGTAGTAATAGTTGTAGTAGCTGGAGTAGTAGTAGAAGTAGTAGGAGATGTTTTAGTAGTAGTAGTACTAGTAGAAGTAGTAGTAGTGGTAGTAGTAATAGTAGTAGTAGTTCTAATAGGAGTAGTAGCAGCAGTAGTAGTAGAAGATGTAATAGCCATTGTTGTAGTAATTATTATAGTAGTAGTAGTATTTGTAGTTGTAGTAGTTGTAGTTATGGTAGTAGTGGCAGTAGAAGTGGTAGTAGTAGTAGTAGAAGTAGTAGAAGGAGTAGTAGTAGAATTAGTTGAAGTAGTAGTAGTAGCAATAGTAGTAGAAGTAGTAGTAGTAGTATTAGTTGAAGTAGTAGTAGTAGCAATAGCAGTAAAAGTAGCAGGAGTAGGAGTGCTATTAGTAGTAGTAGTAAGAGACGTTTTAGTAGTTGTAGTAGTAGTTGTTGTTGTAGTAGTAGTAGTATTAATAATAGTAGTAGTAGTGATCGTAGTAGTAGCGGTGGTAGTAGTAGTAGTAGTATTAGTAGTAACAGGATTAGTAGTAGCAGTAGTATTAGAAACAGTAGTAGTAGTAGTAGTAATCACACTTGTAGTTGTGGTGGTAGTTGTTGTTGCTGTAATAGGAGGAGGAGGAGGAGGAGTAGTAGTAGCAGCAAGAGCATTAGTAGTAGCACAAGCAATACCAGTAGTTGCAGTAGTAGTAATAGTAGTAGTAGTAGTAGTAGAAGTAGTAGTATTAGTAGGAGTAGTAGTTGCAGTAGAAGCAACAGTAACAATAGTAGCAGTAGTAACAATTGAGGTAGTACGAGGAGTAGTGGTAGTGGTTGTTGTTGTTGCTATTATAACAACAATAGAAGTAGTATTAGTCATGGTAGTAGTAGTAGTAGTTGTTGTTGTAGTAGTAGTAGAAGAATTATTTGTAGTAGTAGTAGGAGTTGTAGTAATTGTAGTAGCTATTGGAGTAGTCATAGTAGTACTAGTAGCAGTAGTAGTAGTAGAAGTAGTTGTAGTAGTAGTAGTAGTAGCAGTAGGAGAGGTTTTAGTCATTGTACTATTAGTAGTTGTAGTATTATTTGTAGTAATAGTGGTAGTTGTAGGAGTAGTAGTAGTAGTAATAATAGTTGTAGTCAAAGTAGTAGTAGTAGCAGTACCAGTAGTAAGAGTAGAAGTAGTAGCAGTAGTAGCAGAAGTAGTTGTAGCGATCATAGTTGTAGTAGTGGCAGAGGCAATAGCAATATTAGCAGTAGTTGTAGCAGGAGGAGAAGTAGTATTAGTAGTAGTAGTAGTAGCAGCAGTAGTAGGTGTAACCGTAGTGCTAGTAGTAGTACTAATAGTTGGAGCGGCAGTAGTAGTCGTAGTAGTAGTTTTAAAAGGTGTAGCAGTAGTTGCAGCAACAGTAGTGGTAATAGGAGTTGTTGTTGTAGCAACTATAGTAAAAGTAGCAACAGTTGCAATAGTAGTAGTAGTACTAGTAGTAGTATTAGAAGCAGAAACAAAAGTAGTAGAGGTAAAAGTAGTAATAGAAGTAGTAGTAGCAGCAGTAATAGTAGTAGTAGTAGAAGTAGCAGCAGTAATAGTAGTAGTAGTAGTTATTATTGTAGCAGTAGTGGTAGTAGTATTAGTAGTTGTTGTTGTAGTAGTAGTGTAGTAATAGTAGCAGCTGCGGTAGTAGTAGAGGTAGTAGTAGAAGTAGTAGTTGTAGTAATGACGGTTGTTGTAGTAGTAGTTGTTGTTGTAGTATTAGCAGTAGTAGTTGAAGTAGTAGTAGTATTAGGAGCAGTAGTCGTAGTAGTTGTAGCAATTGTTGTAGTAGTAGTAGTAGTAGCAGTAATAGTACTTTTAGTAGCAGTAGAAGCAATAGTCGCAATAGGAATAGTAGTAGTAGAAGTCGTAGCACTCGTAGCAGTAGTAGTAATAGGAGTAGAAGTAGTAGCAGTGGTATTAGTCGTAGTAAAAGTTGTAGTAGTAATAGTAGCAGAGGTAGTAGTACTAGTAGAAGTAGCAGTCGTAGTAGTGGCAGTAGTAGTAGCAATATTAGCAGTAGTAGTAGTAGCAGCAGTAGTAGTAGTAGGAGAAGTAGTATTAGTAATAGTAGTAGCGGTAGCCACCATAGTATTAGTAGTAGTATTTATAGTAGTTGTAATAATAGTAGTCGTAGTAGGTGTAACAGCAATGGTAGTAGTAGTACTAATAATGGTCGTGGGAGTAGTAGTTGCAGCAGCAATAGTAGTTGGAGCAATAGTTGTGATAGTAGTAGTAGTAGTAGTAGTAGCAGTAACAGAAGTAGTAGCAATAGCAGTAGAGGTAATAGAAGTAGTTGCAGCAGTATTAGTAGTAGGTGAAGTAATATAAGTGGTGGTGGTAGCAGCAGCAGTAGCAGCAGTAGTAGTAGTAGAATTTATGGTAGTGGTAGTAGTAGTAGTAGTAGTAGTAGTAGTTGTAGTAGTAGTAGTAGTAGTAGTAGTAGTAGTTTTCGTAGTAGTAGAATAAGTTGGAGTAGTAGTTGTAATTGCAGAAGGTGTAGCATTTGTAATAGAAGTAGTGCTAGTTGTAGGAGTAGCTGTAGTCTTTGTTATAGGAGCAGCAGTAATAAAAGTATTAGTAGTAGTAGTAGTAGTAGTATTAGCAAGGGTAATAGTAGTAGTAGTAATAGTTGTATTACTAGTAGCAGTAGTAGTGGTGGTACCAGTGATAGTAGCAGTAGCAATAGTAGTGAAAGTAGTAGTAGTGGTGGTGGTACTAGTAATAAGAGCAGCAGTAGTAGTAGCAGCAACAACAACAATAGTAGCAGCAGCAGTAGTAGTAGTAAAAGTAGTAGCTACCACTACTACTATTACTGCTTCTAATACTACTAGCACTACTACTGGTACTATTACGACAAGTACTTCTACTACTTCTAGTACTGCTATTGCTACTACCGCTGCTACTGTTACAACAATTACTACTACTACTTCTACTGCTACTACTACTACTACAGCTATGACTATTGCTGCTACTACTTCTACCAATACCACTACTACTACTGCTACCACTCCTATTACTACCACTGGTACTACTACTACTACAACTACCACTTCTACAAATACTGCTACTCCTAGAACTACTTATGCAACTACTGCTACTACTACAACTAATACTACTACTAGTTCTACTAATGCTGCTGCTGCTGCTACTACAACTATTACTACTACTACTACGGCTACGACTACAACTGTTGCTACTATTACTACAACTCCTTCCAATATGGCAACTACGACTACTACTACTTCAACAACTACTACTACTCCTACTGTTGTTGTTTCTGCTGCTGCTACTACTGGTACTACTACTACTACTACCACTACTACTACTACTACTTCTACTACATATGCTACTACTATTAAAATTACAACAATTACTATTACTAGTATTACTGCTACTACTATTAGTACTACTACTACTACTGCTACTACTATTACTACTACAGTTATAACTATTACTACTACAACAACTTCTACTACTACTATAACTTCTACCACTACAAATACAACAACAACAACTACTACTACTGCTATTAGTACAACTAGTGCCACAATTAGTAATACTCCTACTGCAAGTACTACTACTACTATTCCTTCTACTACAACTGCTACTATTGCTGCAATTACACCAACTACTGTTGCTTCTACTACAACTACTGCTACTATGGCAACTGCTACCACTACTACTACGACCATTAATATTACTTCTCTACGACTACTTATACTACTACTACTACACTAACTACTACTACTTCTGCAACTGCTGCTACTACTACTACAACTTCTACTACTACTACTACTGCTGCTATTGCTACTGCTACTACTTCTCCTACTACTACTACAGTTACTTCTGCTACTACTACTACAACATTTACCACTACTACTGTTACTACTACTACTACCACTACTACTATACCTACTACTACTGCTGCTACTCCGACTAATACTACTTCCACTACTACTACCACTTCTGCTGCTACTATTGCTACTACTAGTACTGTTACTACTACTACTACTACCACTACTGCTACAACTACTTCTGCAACTATTACTTTTCCTACTATTGCTACTACTACTGCTGGTGCTGTTACTACTATTTTTACTTGTACTATTGCTAGTACTACTACTACTACTACCACTACTACGACTGCCACTACTGTTACTACTGCTACTACTGCAACTACTGTTGCTATCACTACTATTGCTACAACGGCTACTACTACTACATTTACTATGACTACTACTACTACTACTGCTACTACTGCTACTGCTACTACTACTACTACTGCTACTACTACTACTATTGCCACTGCGATAACTACCACTACTTCTACGGCACATTCTGTTACTACTACTACTATATCTTGAACAAGTTCTCCAACTGCTAGTACTAGTTCTACTACTTCGACTACTACTACTACTACTAAACTTACTACTGCTGCTATCGATACAACTGCCACTACAACTGCTACAACTAGAAGTACTACTACAACTGTTGTTGCGACTGCTACTACAGCTGCTTCTCCTACTACTGCTACTACTACTACTTCTTCTTCTTCTTCTACTACTACTACTATTACTAATACTACTAATACTACTGCTGCTATCGATACAACTGCCACTACAACTGCTACAACTAGAAGTACTACTACAACTGTTGTTGCGACTGCTACTACAGCTGCTTCTCCTACTACTGCTACTACTACTTCTTCTTCTTCTTCTTCTTCTACTACTACTACTACTAATACTACTACTTCTACTACCACTACTCCTTTTACTACTACTCCTACTAGTACTACTACTACTACTAAAACTGGTACTGTGGCTGCAACTACCCAACATCCCTTACTACGACTACTATTTCTACTATTACGGCTACTGCTATTATTGCTACTACTACTGCTACTACTAATACAATTACTATTACTAATACTACCGCGACTACAACTGTGACTGCTGCCCCTACTGCTTCTACTACTACTACTACTAAAACGACTACCACTGCTGCTACTACTACTACTAGTACATCAACTACTGCTACAACCGCATGTATTGCAACAACTAGCACAACTAGAGCTACAACAACAACAACAACAACTACTACTACTTCTGCAATAGCTACTACGACCACTACTATTACTACTGTTTCAACAGCTGCTGCTGCTACTACTACTACCGCTCCTACTACTACGACTCCTACTACTCCCTTAACAACTACTATTGCTACTACAATAACTACTACTACCATAATGACAACAACAACAACAACAACAACTACTACTACTACTACAAGTACCATTGCTACAACTGTTACTACTACTACTGCTACTATTGCTACTACTACGACTACCACTTCTACTACTATAGCTACTACTACTACTGGTACTACTACGACAACTCCTACTACTACTACCACTACTACTGCTACTATTACTACGACTAGTACTACTTCCACTAGCACTACTACAGTTGCTAATACTATTGCTGCTACGGTTGCTACTCCCACTACTATTACTACTACAACTACAACTACTGCACTGACTACTACTGCTGCTACTACAACTATTACTACTACAACTGTTACTACTACAAGAATAACATTGATAACTACTACCACTACTACAATTACTACTACTACTACTTCTACTATTATTACTGCCAAATCTATTACTGCTACTACTACTACTGCTACTACTAGTACTACTTCTACTTCTTGCACCACCATAATTACTAATGCTATACTACTACTATGACTTGCTACTGCGACTACTCTATTTCTCCTCCTCCTACTACTACTTCTATTATTACGACCACTACTACTTCTACTACATCTACTACAACAACAACAACTACTACTACTACGGTACTTCTCATACTACTACTATGACTACAGCTACGACTACTACAACTAAGGCTACTACTACTGTTACTACTACAACTACAACTATTACCGCTACTACTGCTAGTACTACGACAACTGTGATTACAACCACTACTAGTGTTACTACTTCTGGTGCTGCTGCTATAGCTACTACTGCTGCAACTATTACTTTTACTTCTATTGCTATGACTGCTACTACCGATACCACTAGCACAACAAGTACAACAACGAATACTACTTCTACAACTGCTACTGCTACAACAACAACAACAACAACAACTACTACTACTACTACTACTACTACTAGAACTACAACAACCACTGCTGCTACTACTACCAAAACTACAAGAACTACTTCTACTGCTGTAGCAACAATGACAACAACTACCACTTCTACTATTACTATTACTACTACTACTACTCATAGTACTACTACAACTACAACTACTACTACTACAACCATGACTACTCTATTGCTACTAGTACTTCTTCTAGTACTACTACAACTACTACTACTTCTACTGCTATTCTACTACTACAGCTATTACTGCTACTAGCACTACTACTACTACAACTACAACAACAAGTACTACTACTCTACCTACTACTATTGCTACTGCTATTACTGCTAATACTACTACGTTAGCTCCTACTACTATTACTATTAGTACTACTACAACCGCTACTGCTACAACTACTATAGCTACGACTATTACTACTACTACTACTACTACTACTACTACTACGGCTACTATTATAGCTGCCACTGCCACTACTACTACTGCTACGACTGCTACTACTGCTATAATGTTTGCTCCTCGTAATGCTGCTACTGCAACTCCTACTACTTCTGCTACTACTGCTGTTGCTGCTGCTGCTAGTACTATCACTATTACTATCATGGCTACTATTATTACTATTACTACTACTGTTGCTACTGCTACTACCACTATTTTTTCTGCTACAATGGTTACTTCTGCTGCCACTACTACGACTATTGCTACTACTACTGCACTAATATTATAATAAAAAGAACAACAACTACTACTACTTTTGCTACTACTGCTCCTACTACTATAACTACTACAACTACTACTATTGTTGCTACTATCGCTACTACTGGTGCGGCTACTACAACAACAAGAACTATCGCTGCTACTACAACAACTACTACTACAATAGCAAAAACTATTGTTGCTGCTACTACTACTACTTCTCCTCCTCCTAGAACTTCCACTACTACTACTTGTGCTACTACTACTTCAGCTACGGCTACTACTGCTGACACTCCTACTACTACCACCACCACCGCTACTACTACTACTACTACTGCTGCTGCTATTACTACTACCTCTACTAATAGTACTACTTTCACAACAACAACTACCACTACTACAACAAGGACTATTACTTCAACCACAACAACAACAACTACTAATACCAATCCTGCGGCTACTTCTATGGCTGCTACAGCTTCTACAACTACTACTGCATCTACTGCTTCTAGTACTTCTGCTACTACAATTACTACTACAATAGCTACTGCTACTCTAACTACTTCTCATACTACTACTACTACAGCTATGCCTACAACTATAATCGCTACTACTATAGCTACTGCTACTACTACAAATTGTACTACTACTACTGCTATTGCTGCTGCTACTACACCTAGTACTACTACAAAAACTAGTACTACTGCTACTACTACAACTACTACTGCCACTACTTCAACTATTGCTACTACTATTACTACTACTACTACTACTACTATTACTACTACTACTACTACTATTGCTACTACTACTGCTGCTGCTACTGCTACTACAACTAATAGTACTACTCCTGCTACAATTAATAATACTACTACTATTGTTGTTGCTGCTATGGCTGCTACGACTACTTCTACCACTACCGCTACTGCTACAATTACTATTACTACTACTGCTACAACTATTACTACTACAATGACAACTGTGGCTACTGCTATAACTACTACTACTACTAGTAGTACTACTACTTCTTCTGCTACTACTACTACTAGTGCTATTGATATTACTATGACTACTGCTACTACTACCGTGGCTACCACTATGACTACTACTACTGCTGCTACTACTACTGCTATTACTACTACTACAAATAGCACCACTACTACTACCACTACTAGTACCACTCCTACTATTGCTAATGCTATTGCTACTCCTACAACTATTGCTATTACTACTACTGTTACTACTTCTATTATTGTTGCTTCTATGACTAATAATAGTCAAAGAAGTCGAGTGGTAGCAATAGTAATAGTAGTAGCAGCAGCAGTAGTAGAAGTAGTAGCAGTAGTAGCAGTAGTCATATTAATAGTAGTAGAAGTAGCAGTAGCAATAATAGTAGTAGGAGGAGGAGGAGATAAAGAGTAGTAGCCGTATTAGAAGTAGTAGTAGCAAAAGTAGTTATAGTAGTAGTACTGGTTGTAGTAGTGGTATTGGTACTAGTAGTTATAGTAGTAGTGGTAGTAGTAGGAGGAGAAGTAGAACAAGTAGCAGTAGCAGTAGTAATAGTAGTAGAAGAAGTTTTAGTACAAGTAGAACTAGATGTAGTAGGAGTAGTAGCAATTGTAGTAGTAGTAGTAGTAGCAGTAGTACAAGCAGTAGTTATAGTTGTGAAAGTAATAGTAGCAGTAGTAGTGTAGTAGTAATAGGAGTAGTAGTAGTAGTAGCAAAAGGAGCAGTAGCAATGGTAGTAGGAGTAGTGATAGTGAAAGTAGTAGTAGTAGTAGTAGTAGCAGAAGGAGTAGTAGAAGAAGTGGTAGTGATAGGAGTAGTAGTAGTAGTAGCAGTAGCAACAGTAGTAATAGTAGTAGTTGCAGCAGTATTTGTAGTAGTAGTAGTAGCAGAGGTTGCAGTAGTAGCAATAGTAGTAGTTGCAGCAGCAGTAGAAGTAGTATCAGTAGTAGTGGTCGTAAGAGTAGTAGTTGCTCTAGTAGTGACAAAAGTTGTAGTTGAAGTAGTAGTAGTAGTAGCAATAGTAGGAGTAGCAGTAGCTGAAGTAGTAGTCATAGTAGCTATAGTAGTAGTGGTCATAATAGAAGTAGCAGTAGTATTCGTAGTGCTAGTGGTAGTACTAGTAGAAGAAGAAGTTGTTGTAGAACTAAAAGTTGTAGTTGAAGTAGAAGTAGTTCTAGTTATAATAGTAGTCCAACTAGCAATTATGGGAGAATTAGCAGTAGTTGTAGTAGTAGCTGTAGTCGCAATAAAAGTTGTAGTAGTTATTGTTGCTGTGAATATAGCAGTAGTTGTACTTGCAGAAGTGGTAGTAGTAGGAGAAGTGATAATAGTAGTAGTTGTTGTGGTAGTAGAAGTAGTTGTAGTAGTAGCAGTAGTTGCAGTAGTAGAAGTAGGAGTATTAGTCAGAGTAGAAGTAGTAGTAGTTGTTGTTATTGTAGTAGTAGTAGTAGTAGCAATAGCAGTTATAATAGTAGTAGTAGTAGTAGTAGTAGTAGTATTAGTAGTAGTAGTAGTAGTAGTAGTAGTAGTAGTAGTAGTTGTAGTAGTAGTAATAGTAGTAGGTAGTAGTAGCTGAAGTAGTAGTAGTAGTAGTAGTAGCAGATGTATTAGTCGTAGCAATCATAGTAGTAATAGAAGTAGTAGTTGTGGTAGAATTAACAACAACAGTATTAGCCGCAGTAGTAGTACTAGTACTAGCAGTAGTGGTGGTAGTAGTAGAAGTGGCAATAAAAGTAGGAGCAGTAGTAGTAGTCGTAATAGTGGCAGTAGTATTAGTAGTTGTTGGAGTCATAGCAGCAGTAGTAGTCATAGAAGTAGTAGTAGTAGTAGTAGGAGTAGGAGGATTATCGGTAGTAGTAGTGGAGGTTGTAGTAGAAGTAGCAGTAGGAGTAATTGTAGTTGTAGAAGAAGCTACAGTAGTATTCGAAGCAACAGTGGTGGTAGTAGGAGTAGTAGCAGAAGTAGTAGTAGTTGGTGACATATTCCTAGCAGTAGTAGTATGTGTACCATTTGTAGTAGCAATTTTAAAAGTAGTAGTAGTAGCAACAGTAGCAGGAGTTGTAGTGGTACTAGTAGGAGCAGTAGAAGTAGAAATAGTAGCCATAGCAGTAGTTGTAGTAGATATAGTAGTATTAGTAGTAGGAGTAGTAGTTATCGTAATAGTAGCAGAAGTAGCAGTAGTAGTAGTTGCTTTAGTAGTAGTTGTAGTAGTGGTAGTAGTAGTAGTACCAGAAGCAAAAGTTATTGCTATAGTAGCAGTAGCAGTAGTCGCAGCAGTAGGAGAAGTAGTAGTAGTAGTAGCAGCAGTAGCAGTAGTAGTCAGAGTAGAGCTAGTAGAAATAATAGTAGTAGTGGTAGAAGTAATAGGAAGAGTAGTAGTAGTAATAGTCATAGTAGTAAAAGTAGTGGTAGTAGTAGTAGTAGTAGAAGTAGGTGTAGTAGTTGTAGTAGTAATAGTAGTAGTAGCAGTACCAGTAGCCATTGTAGCATTTTCAGTAGTAGTTGTAGTCGCAGTAGGAGTAGTAGTTTTAGTAGTTGTAGTAGCAATAGTAATAGTAGTAGTAGTAGTAGTAGTGGTTTTAGTAGTTGGGGTAGTAGTAGCAGTAGTTGTAGCAATCATAGTAGTAGTTGTAGTTACAGTGGTGGTGGTAGCAGTGGTAGTAGCAGTAGTTGTTGTAGTAGTAGTAGTATAAGTACTAGTAATAATTGTAGTAGTAGTAGCAGTAGTATTAATAGCAGTTGTTGTAGTAGTAGTAGTAGTAGACGTAGTGGTAGTAGGAGTAACAATACAAGCTGTAGCAGTAGTAGAAACTATAGTAGTAGTAGCCGTAGCTGCTGCAGCAGCTGTAGTTGTTGTAGTTGCAGAACTGGCAGTAGTGGTTAGTAAGAGTAGTAGTAGTAGAAGTTGCTGTAGTTGCAGAACTGGTAGTAGTTTTTCTAGTAGTGATAGTAGTGGTAGTAGTAGTAGCATTAGTAGTAGTATCAGAAGTAATAGTAGCTGTAGTATTAGTAGGAGAAGTAGTAGTAGCAGCAGTAGTAGTGATAGGAGTACTAGCAGTAGTAGCAGTAGCCGCACTAGTGGTAGTAGTAGTAGTAGCTATGGTAGCAGTAGAAGTAGTTGTAGTAGAACTAGTAGTAGTAGCATTATTAGTAGTAGTAGCCACAATAGTAGTAGTACTAGTAGCAATAGTAGCGACAGAAGTAAAAGTAGTAGCTATAGCTGTAGCAATTGTTATAGTGGTAGCAGCAGCAGTAGTATTAGTGTAGTTGTAGTAGTAGTAGTAGAATTAGTGCAATAGTAGAAGTACCAGCTGTAGTAGTAGAAGTAGTAGTTGGAGAGGTAGTAGTAGTTGTAGTGGTGGTGGTGGTAGAAGTAGCAGCAGTAGTGGTGGTAGTAGTAGTATTAGTAGTAGTAGCTGCAGTAGTAGCAGTAATAGTGGCAACAGTAGTAATAGGAGAAGTAGTATTAGCTGTAGTAGTTGTAGTTGATGTAGTAGTTGTAGTAGTCGAAGTAGTAGCAGTAGCAGAAGGAGTAGGAGTAGCAACAATAGTAGTAGTTATTGTAGCAGTAGCAGTAGTTTTTGTACGAGTAGCAGTAGTAGTAGTAGTTGTAGTAGTAGTAGTAGCAGTAGTAGTAGTACTGGTCGTCATAGCAGCCGTACTAGTAGTAGAAGTAGTAGCAGTAGTAGCATAAGTAGTTGTTGTAATTGCTATAGTAGTAGCCCCAGTTTTAGTAGTTATAGTAGGAGTAGCAGCTGCAGTAGTAGTAATAGTAGTAGTAATAGGAGTACTAGCTGTAGTAGTAGTAGTAGTAGTAGTAGTAGTAGCAGTAGTTATAGTACTAATAGTAGGAGCAGTAGTAGTAGTTGTAGTAGCGAGAGCAGTAGAAGCCTTAGTAATAGCAGTTGTGTAGTAGTAGTAGAAGTAATAGAATCAGTAATAGTAGCAACAATAGTAGTTGTGTTTGCTATAGCAGCAGTGGTATTAGCAGCATTAGTGGTAGTAGCAGGAACAGTAGTAGTAGGTGTAGGGCTACAAGTAGTATTAGCAGTAGTAGTAGATGTTCTTGTAGTATTTGTAGTAGTAGTAGAAGCAGAAATTGCAGTAGTTGTACTGGAAGTTGAAGGAGCAGCATTTGTAGTATCAGTAGTAGTAATAGTAGTTGTAGTAGCAGAAGTAGTAGCATTAGGAGAGTTAGTAGTAGTAATAAAAATAGTAGTAGTACTAGTGCTAGTAGTAGTAGTCTTAGTAGTGTAGGCAATAGTAGTAGAAGTTGGGGCAGCAGCAGCAGTAGCAGCAGTAGTTGTTGTAGCTATACTGGTTGCATAAGTAGTAGTAGTACAAGTAGCAATAGTATTAATAGCAACAATAGTAGCTGCAGTTCTAGTAGTAGTAGTAGTCGTAGTAGCATTGTAGTAGCAGTAGCAGCAGTAGGAGCCGTTGGAGAGATTGTGGCATTCATAGTAGTAAGAGCCGTAGTAGTAGTACTAGTAATAGTAGGAGCAGTTGTAGTTATAGTAGGAGTAGCTATAGTAATACTAGTAGTAGGCGTATCAGTAGTAGCAGTAGTAGTTATAGTAGTAGTAGTAGGAGGAATAGAAGTAGTAGTAGCAAGAGCAGTAGCTGTAGTAGTAGTACTAGCAATAGGAGTAGTAGTTGTAGTAGTTGTAGTAGTTGGAGCAGTATTAGTAGTAGTGGTAGTAGTAGCAGTTGTAGTGGTAATAGTACCCATAGTAGCATTAGTAGTAGGGGAAGTAGTAGTAGCTATAGGAGCAGTAGCATTAGTTGTAGGAGTAGCAGTCGCAGTTGCAGTAGTTGAAGTAGTAGTAGTAGTAGCAGTAGTACCTGTATTATTTCTAAAAATAATAGTAGTAGTAGAAGTAGTAGAAGCTTGAGAAGTAGTAGTAATAGAAGCAATCGGAGTAGAAGAAATAGTAGCAGTAGTAATCGTAGTTGGAGCAGTAGTGGTAGTAGTAGTTGCAGCAGTAGTAGTTGCAACAGTAGTAGTAGCAGCAGTAGCAGTTTGAGTACTAGTTGTATCAGTCGCAGTAGTAATAGTTATTGTTATAGTAGTTGTAGTCGTAATAGAAGGAGAAATACCAGTAATAGTAGTAGTAGCAGCAGTAGTATCGGTAGCAGTAGTAGTCATAGTAGTATTACTAGTATTATTGCTTCTACTACTACTACTACTACCACCACCACAACTATTATTGATACTGCTACTACTACAACAGCTGCTACTACAGCTACTACTGCTACTACAGCTACTACTGCTGCTATTGCTATTGCTGCTACTACTCCTATTTCCACTACTAATATTGCTATTACTGCTACCATGACTACTGCTACTACGACTACTTTTGCTCCAACTACTACAGCCACTGCTGCTGCTACTGCTACTCCTACTACTGCAACTACTACTAGTACTGAGACTGCTACTACTACTACTACTCAGATTGCTACTACTACAATTACTGCTATGACTGCTGCTACTGCAAGTGCTGCTACAGCTAGTAATAATGCTACTCCTACTTCTCCTACTACTATTACTACTGCTACCACTACTACAACTATTACTACTCCGGCGACTACTCCTACTACCACTACTTCTACTGCTACTACTGCTGCTACTACTGCTATAGCTATTACTCCTACTACTACTACTATTACCACAACAACAACTACTACTACTCCTCCACCTACTACTACTACTACTCCTCCTCCTCCTACTGTAACTACTACAATTGCTACTGCAAGAACCAGTGCTACTGCTACCACTTTTGCTACTTCTACCACTATTACTGCTACTGCTACTATGGCTAACAATACTATTACTACTACTCCTAGTAATACTACTACCACTGCTGTTGTTGTTACTGCTACTACTACTACTATTGTTGTAGTTGTTGCTACTACCACTACTACTACGACTCCTCCTCCTACTACTGCTACTGTTTCTACTACTACTACACTGCTATTACTTCTACTAATACGACTACAACTACTAGTACAATTGCTACTGCTGCTACTGCTAAAACAACTACTACTTCCACAACTACTACTGCTACTATTGCTACTGCTACTGCTACTATTACAACTAATGTCGATACGAATGCTTCTACAACTATTGTTACTACTACTACTATTACTACCACTACTATTCAAACTACTATTAATACTAATACTACTACTATCACTACTACTACTACTACTATTATAACAATAGCTACTACTGCTTCACCTACTACTATTGCTGCTGCTACTACTGCTACTACTACAACAATTACTACTACTACTGCAACTACTACTACTGTTGCTGCTGCTGCTGCTGTTGCTACTACTACTACTATTGTTGCCACTACGACTAATATTGCTACCACTTCTATTACTTCTATTACTACATCAACTACTACTACTTCTACTACTACAGCTGCCACTACTACTGCGACTACTACTGCAACTACTACTACTACTAGTTCTGCTGCTTCTGTTGCTACCGCTACTATCACTAACACTACTACTGTTGCTACTACTACTGCCGCAACTACTGCTGCTACTAGCACTACTACTACTCCTACAACTACTAATACTTTTGTTGCTACTACTACTACTTCAAGTCCTATTCCTGCTACTACTACTACTACTACAAGAACTACTACTACTACTCCTACTACTACTAATACTACTACTACTCCTCCAGCTACTACTACTACTACTAATACTACTTCTACTACTTCTACTACTTCTACTACTACTACTCCTGCTACTACTACTACTATGACTACAAATAGTACTACTACTGGTACTACAATTACTAATACTACTACTACTCCAACCACTACTACCACTACTTCTGTTACAACAACTACTGCTACTACTTCATCTACTACTACTATTCCTACTACTACTAGTACTATGACTATTACTACCTATACTACTGCTACTAATACTGCTAATACTATAACTAGTACTACTACTACTATTACCACTACAACTACCACTACTACTTCTACTTCTACTACTACCACTACTATTACTACAGCTGCTACTATTACTACTACTAATACCTCTATGACTACTACCACAGCTACTACTACTGATACCCGTAATCATACTACTACTAGTACTGCTGTTGTGGCTGCAGCTACTTCTGCTAATTCTACTACATCTAGTATTGCTACTTCTACTACTCCTACTACTCCTCCCAATGCTACTGCTGCTACTACTCCTTTACTACTGCAACTGCTACTACTACTACAACTGTTGCTGCTACTGCTACTTCTACTGCTACTAAAACTAGTCTTGTTACCACTATGGCTGCTACTACAATGACCACCCTAGTACAACTACTACTACTAGTATTATTGACATTGCTGCTACTCCTATAACCACTACTGCTACTACTACTTCTACTACTACTACCACTGCTACTTTTGCTGCTTCTACAACTTTGACTACTACTTTTGCTACTACTACTACAGCTACCACTACTACTTTTACCTTAGCGACTACTACTATTACTACTACTACTACTACTGGTGCTACTACTACTACTGGTGCGACTACTACTATAGCTACTACTACTACTAGTACTACTACAACAACTACTACTGTTGTTGCTGCAGTGGCTATTGCTATTATGGCTACTGCTACCATTATTACTACTATGGCTTGTACTACTTCTACAACTGGCACTGCTACTATTCCTTATGCTAGTACCACTACTACTACTACTACCGCTATGACTTTTGCTTCTACTATTGCAACTGTTGTGACTTCTGTTACTACTCGTACAATTACTATTATAACTGCTACAACAACTACTGCTGCTACTACTGCTACCGCTACTACTACTGCTACTACTGGTACTACTACAACAACAATTACTGCTACTGTTGTTGTTGTTGTTGCTGCTACTACTACTGCTACTACTATTGCTGCTATAACTATTACCAGTACTACAGCTACTATTATAGATATTACTACTACTATTACTGCTATTACTACTACAACTACTCAGACTTCTACTACTACTACTACTACCACTTCTACTACTACAACTACTAATACGACTACTACTGCTGCTACTGCTGCAACTACTACTATTACTACTATTATTGCTACAACCTCAGCTACTACTACTTGTACCATTACTACTACTACTATGACTACTACTACTGACACTACTAATACTACTACTATGACTATCACTGTTGTTGCTCATGCTGCTACTATTACAAGTACTACAGCTACTACTACTATTGCAACTACTTCTGCTACTACTTCTACTACTACTACTGCTACTACTACAACTAGTACTTCTGCAACTTCTATTATGGCTACCACTACTTCTACTGCTGCTGTGATTGTCTCCACTACTACTACTACTAGTAGTACTGCAACTGCTGCTACTACTACTACAACTTCTACTACTACTTCCAACACCACTAGTGCAGCTACTATTACTACAACTATTACTGTTGCTACTGCTGCAACTGTTGTTGTTGTTGCTACTGCTCCTCCTCCTCCTCCTCCTCCTCCTCCAACTACTACTACTACTACTACTACTACTATTATTACCACTACTACTACTATTAGTACTGTTGTTACTTATACTACACTTATAACAACTACCGCTGTGACTACTGCTACAGCTACTACTATTACCACAACTACGGCTACTACAGCCACTGCTACTACTACTACAACAACTACTACTCTTACTACTACTACTACTTCAGCTATTACGACTACTACTAATTCTACTACTACAACTACTACTGCTCCTACTGCTACTGCTACTATTATTCCTACTACTACTACCACCACCACCACTACTTCTACCACTACTATTGCCACAACTATTAATAGTACCACTATTTCTACTACTACTACTGCTTCTGCTAGTAGTACTATTACTACTAATTCTACTACTACTACTTTTCCAATAATTTCTACTATCACTACAACAACTAGAACTATTACTACTACTACTACAACCACCACCACTACAACTACTACTTATACAACCAATACTACCAATACAACTACAACTACAACCACTACTATCACCATTATTACTACTACTACTACTACTTCTACTATTACTACAACAACAACAACAACAACTACTGCTACTACTACTACTCCTACTACTACTCCAACCACAACTACTACAACTACTACAAGTCCTACTATTATTGCTACCGCTATAACTACTACTGCTAATACTACTATAGCTACTATTGCTAAAACAACTACTGCTACTACTACAACAACAACTACTAATACTACTACTACTACTACTATTTTTACTGCTACAACAACTACTACTATTACTACAACTACAACTACAACAATATCTACTACTACTACTCCTCCTCGTCCTCCTAATACTACTACAACAATAACAACTACTACTACTAGTACTATAACTGGTGCAACTACTACTACTGCTACAATTGCTACTTCTGTTGCTGCTACGACTACTACTACAACTATAACTACTACCACTCCTATTGCTGCTGCTACTACTGTTGCTACTAGTGCTACTTCTGCTACTACTACCACTACTACTACCACTACTGCTACTATTGGTGCTACCTCTGCTGCTGCTACTATTACTAGGACTCCTACTACAACTTTAGCCATTACTACTACTACTACTCCTCCTGCTCCTGCTACTATTACATCTACTAAAGCAAGTACTGCTACTACTCCTATAACTAATATTATTACTACTACTGCTGCTGCTACTGCTATTACTGCAACTCCCATTGCTACTCATACTACTACTACTAGAAGCACTACTGCTACAACTTCAACTACTACTACTACTACCATTACTATGACAACTACTGCTGCTACTAATATTACAACAACTACATTTCCTACTACTACTACGGCTACTATTACTACTACTGCTTCTACTCCTACAACTATTACTATGACTACTACTACTATCGCTACTGCAACTACTTCTACTCCAACTCCTACTGCAACTACCATTACTACGATTACTAATACTCCTACTAATAATACTACTATTACTGCTACTACTACTATTCTTACTACTACTACTTCTAGTACTCCGACTACTACTCCTACTCCTTCACCTATCCCTGCTACTATTCCCACTACTACTACTACTGCTGCTACTACTACTACTGTTGTTTCCCCTTCTTCTTCTTCCTCTTCTTCTTCTACTACTTCTACTACTCCTATTACTATTACCACCACTACTACCACCACCACCACTGCTACTGCTGCTACTACTATTACCACTGCTACTTCTATTACTAATGTAACTGCTACTACTACAACTACTATTACCGCTATTAATACTACCATTGCTAATACTACTACTACTACGATTGCTGCTGCTGCTGCTCCTACTACCACTTCTACTACTACTACTACTACTCAAAGTACTGTAATTATTGCCACTTCTATGGGTGTTGTTCTATTGATGCTACTATGACTACTACTACTACTACTACTACTACTACTACTACTACTACTACCACAACTACTACTACTGCTGCTGCTACTGCTGCTACTACTACTACTACAACTGCTACTGCTATTACCACTCCCACTCCCACAACTGCCACTACTACAACTACTGCTACTCATAGGCCTACTACTGATACATCTACTCATACTCCTACTATAATTAATATTTCTACTACTACTGCTGCTACAACAACTAATATAGCTACTTCTACTACTACTATTACAGCTATAACTACTTTTGCTTCTACTACTACTGCTACCACTAGAATTACCCCTTCTCATACTATGACTAATATTGATACGACGGCTTGTTCTACCACTTATCCTACTACTATTATGGCTAGTGCTATTGCTACTACACCTACTATAGCTACTTCATCTACTACCACTTCTTTTACTATCGCTACAACTTGTCCTACTAATAATACTACTACTACTACTACTACTACTACTACTACTACCGATATTGCTACTACTTCTACTACTACTACTACTACTAATTCTTCTGCTACTACTACCACTCCTACTACTGCTGCTACTACTACTACTACAACTAATACTGCTTTTTCTACTACTGCTACTACCGCTACTGCTGCAATAGCTGGAATGGCTACAACTACCACTGCTGCTACAACTTCCATTACTACTACTACTAATGCTACTACTACTACTTTAACCACTACTACAACTACTCCTACTACTACTACTACTGCTACTACTTCTCCTACTAGTCCTACAAAGGCTATGATTGCTACTAGTGCGACTACTACTACTACTATTATGACTACTAATAATGTTGCAACTGTTGCAACTGCAACTACAACTACAACTACTGCTACTCCTACTACTAGCTCTACTAATACCACTACTACTGCTATAGCTATTACTACTACTACTGCTACTACTACTACTACTATGACTGTTAATGTGACTACTACTATTACTACTACTACTGTTGTTGCTTATACTGCTATAATAACAACAACAATAACTACTACTACTAGTACTACTAGTTTTCCTACAATAACAACAAGTACAAGTTCTCCTGCTGCTACTACTACTACCACTTTTACTAATGCTACTACTAGTTTTCCTACAATAACAACTAGTACTACTATAATTACTACTTCCACTACTGCTACTACTGCCAATACTACTATTACTGCAACCACTACTGCTACTACTTTTCATACTATAACTACTATGGCTACTACTACAGCTAATACCCCTACTGCTAGGACAATTATGATTACTACTACTACTACTCCCTCTACTACTACTTTTGCTACTACTACATCTATTACCACTGCAACTTGTGCAATTGCGACTATTACCACTACTACTAATACTACTACTACCGAAACTATTACTACTAATACAATAACTACTATTGGTACTACTACTACTAGTACTACTACAACTACTTCTACTATTAGTGCTACTATTCCTACTACTACAACATCCACGATGGCTACCACTACTACAAGTCATAGTCGCAGTAGCATTAGCAACAGTAGTGGTAGTAGTAGTTATGGTTGTAGCAACAGTGGTAGTAGTAGTAGTCATAGAAGAAGTAGTACTAGCAAAAGCAGTAGAAATAGTACAGTAATAGTAGTAGCAGTGGTAGTCATAGTAGTAGCTATAGTAAAAGTAATAGAAATAATAGAAATAGCAACAGCAGTAGTAGTAGCGATAGTGGCAATAGTTGTAGTACCAGTAGTAGTAGTCATAGTAGGAGTAGGACTAGTGCTAGTAGTAGTAGCAGTTGAAGTAGTAGTAGTAGTAGTAGTAATAGTCGAATAAGTAGTAGTAGTAGTTGGAGTAGTAGTTGTTGTTGTTCTTGTTGCAGTAGTAGTAGTAGCAGCAGAAGTAGTAAGTAGTAGTAGTAGTAGATGTATTTGTAGTAGTACTAGTCGTAAGAGCAGCAGTAGTAGTAGTACTAATAGTAAGTCATTGTAGTAGTAGTAGTAGTAATTATACAAGTAGGAGTAGTAGCAGTAACCATAGTAGTCACTATAATAGTTATCATTGTTGTTGTTGTTGTTGTTGTAGTAGTAGTAGTAGTAGCAGCAGCAGCATTAGCAACATTAGTAGTAGTAGTAGTAGTAGTAGTAGAAGTAGTAGTAATAAGGGTTGTAGTTGTAGAAGAAGTAGTAGTAGTAGTAGCATCAGTAGTCATAGCAATAGTAGTTGTGGCAGTTGTACTAGGCATAGCAATAGTAGTAGTAGTAGTAGTAGTAGTAGCAAGATTAGTAGTTGTGGTGATAGTAGTAGTAGTAGTTGAAGTAGTAGTAGTAGTTGTTGTTTTTGTTATAGTAGTAGTAGTATGATAAGTAGTCATAATAGTGGTAGCAGTAGCAGTAGAGTATTAGTAGTAGTAGCAGCAGCAGTAGTAGTAGTAGTAGAAATAGTCATAGTAGAAGTAGCAGTAGTTGTATCAGCAATAGCAGTAGTAGAAGTTGTAGTAGCTGGAGTAGTAGTAGCAGTAGTAATAGATGTAGTTGCTGCAATATTTGTAGTAGCAGCAGTAGTAGCTGTAGCTGAAACATTAGCAGCAGTAGTTGTATTACACTTAGTAGTAGCAGCAATAGTCATTGTATGATATATAGTCATAATAGCGGTAGCAGTAGCAGTAGTACTGGTAGATGTACTAGCAGTAGTAGGAGTAATATCAGTTGTAGCAGTAGTAGAAGTAGTAGTAGTAGTAGAAGTAGTAGTAGTTGTTATAGTTCTAGTAGTAGCAGTAGTAGCAAAAGTAGCAATAGCACTAGTAGTAGTAGGAGAAGTAGTAGTAGTAGGAAAAATAGTAGTAGTAGTACAAGTAGCAGTAGTAGTAGTAATTGGTTTAGAAGCAGTAGAAGTCATAACAGAAGTAGTTGCAGAAGTAGTAAAATAGGGGAAGTAGTAGTAATAGCTGTAGTAGTAGTAGTAGAGGAATTTGGAGTGATAGTAATTGTAGTAGTAGTAGCAGCAACAATAATAATTGCAGTAGTAGCTGTTGTTGTTGTGGTTGTAGTTGTAGTAGCAGCAGCAGAAGAAGAAATAGTAGTAATAGTTGGAGTAGCAGCAGAAGTGGTAATAGTTGTAGTAGTAGCAGTACTTGTGGTACTAGTGGCAGTAGGAGTAGTTGTAGTAGTTGTTGTCATACTAGTAGTGGTAGCTGTGGTAGTAGTAGCAGTAGTTGTAGGAGCAACATCAGCTTTAGTAGTAGTAGGAGTAGACTAGTAGTAGTAGTAGTAGGACGAGGAGCAATAGTGGTAGTAGTAGTACTAGCAGCAGTAGTAGTAGTAGCAGTAATAGTCGCTGTAGTAGTTGCTACAGTAGTAGTAGCAGTAGTGGTAGTAGTGGCAATAGAACTAGTAGTAGTAATGGTAGCAGTTGGAGCAGCCGCAGTAGTTGTAGTAGTAGACCTATTAGTAGTTGTTGTAGTAACAATAATAGTAGTAGCAGCAGTAGTAGCAGTAGTAGTAATAGTAGTAGTAGTAGTAGCACCTATAGCAATAGTAGTAGCAGTAGTAGTAGTAGTAGGAGTAGTAGTAGCAGGAGTAGTAGTAGGAGTTGTAGTAATAGTAGTAATAGAAGTCACAATAGTGTTAGTAGTAGTAGTAGCAGCCATTGCTGTGGCAATAGTAATAGTTGCAGCAGCAATAGTAATAGTAGTAACAGCAGTAGCAATAGTAATAGTAGTAGGTATAGTATTAGCATTAGTAGTAGTATGACTGGTACCACTTGTAGCTACAGTAGTAGTACTAGTAGTATTTGTAGTAGTTATACTAGTAGCAGTTGTTGATGTTGTAGTAGTAGTTGTAGCCATAATAGTAGTATCAGTAGAGCATCAGTAGAAGCATTAGTACTTGTAGTAGTAGTAGATATAGTACTAGTAGTAGTTGAGACATGGTAGCAGCAGTAGTAGTCACAGTACGAGCAGTTGTTGTAGTAGTAGTAGAAGATGTAGTAGTAGCAGCAGTAGTAGCTGTAGTAGCAGTTGTAGTACTAGTAGTAGTAAGAGAAGTAATAGTAGTAGTAGTAGTACTTGGAGTAGTAGTAGTAGCAACAGTAGTAGCATAGTGGTACTTTTGCTGTTGCTCCTATAGCAGTTGAAGTAGTTGTTGTAGTAGTAGTGGTTGTAGTAGTTATAGTAGTAGTCGCAATAATAGTAGCAGCAGTTGCAGCAGGAGTATTAGTAGTACTAGTAGTAGAAGCATAAGCAATAGTAGCAGTAGTTGTAGTATTAGGTGTAGTAGATGTGGTAATAGCAGAAGTTATAGTAGTAGTAGTAGTAGCAGTAGCAGTAGTAGTAGTAGTCATTATTGTACTAGTTGTGTTGGTAGTAGCAGTAGTAGCGGTCGCAGCCATAGTAGTAATAATAGTTGTAGTAGTAGTAGTAGTAGCACTAGTAGCAGTGGTTGTGGTTGTTGTTATAGAAGTAGTAGTTGCCATAGCAGAAGTAGTTGCTGAAGTTGTGAAAGTAGGGGAAATAGAAGTAATAGTGATAGTAGCAGCAGTAGTAGTAGTGATGGTAGTAGTAGTTGGAGTAGTAGTATTAGCAGTAATAGAAGTAGTAGTTATAGTAGCAGTAATAGTAATTGTACTAGTAGTAGTAGCAACAATACTAATAGCTGTAGTAGTAGCAGTAGTAGAAGCAGTAGCAGCAGTAATAGTAGCCATAGTAGCAACAGAAGTAGTAGCAGCAGTAGTAGTAGTTTGAGTGGTAGTAGCAGTAGCAGTAGTAGTAGTAGATGTAGTAGTTGTTGTCGTACTAGTAGTGGTAGCAGTGGTAGTAGTAGCAACAATTGTAGGAGAATCATCAGCTTTAGTAGTGGAAGGAGGAGTACTTGTAGTAGTAGGAGGAGTTGGAGCAATAGTAGTAGTAGTACTAGCAGTAGTAGTTGTAGTAGAAGTAGTAGTAGCCATAGTAGTAGCTTCAGCGGTAGTAGTAATAGTCGTAATAGTAGCATAGTACTAGCAATAGTAGCAGCAGCAGCAATTGTAGTACTACTAGTAGTAGTAGTAGCAGTTGGAGCAGCCGCAGTAGTTGTAGTAGTAGTAGTAAGAATAATCATAGTAGTAGCACTAGTAGTAGTTGTAGTAGTAGTACTAGTAGTAGTAGTAGTAGTAAGAATAATCATAGTAGTAGCACTAGCAATAGTAGTAGTAGTAAGAATAATCGTAGTAGCAGTAGCAGTAATAGTAGTAGTAGTAGTAGTAGGAGTAGTACTAGTAGCAGTAGCAGCAGTAGTAGTAGTAATAGTTGTAGTAATAATAGTAGTAGTAGTAGCAGTAGTAGCAGTAGCAATAGCAGTAGCGGCTGCAACAGTAGTAATAGTAGTAGCAGAGTAGTGGTGGTAATAGCAGTAGTAGTTGTAGCAATAGTAGTAGTAGTAGTTGCAGTAGTAGCAACAGTAGCAACAATAGCAGTAGCAAAAATAGCAGGTGTAGTATTGGTAGCATTAGTAGTAGTAGTAGGATGAGTGGTGGTAGTAGTAGTTGTTGTAGGAGTAGTAGTTTTAGTAGTAGTTATACTAGTAGTAGTTGTTATTGTAGTAGTAGCAATAGTAGCTGTAGTAGTAGTACCAGTAGAGCAACGGTAGATGCAGAAGTAGTTGTAGTAGTAGAGTACAAGTTGTACTAGGAGTAGTAGAGCTATGGTAGCAGTAGTGGTAGTCGCATTAGAAGTAGTTGTAGAAGTAGTAGTAGAAGCTGTAGTAGTAGCTGTAGAAGCGGCTATAGTATTAGTAGAAGTAGTAAGTGAAGTAATTGTAGTAGTAGTAGTAGCATAAGTAGTCGTATAGTGGTACTTTTTGTTGTTGCCATTGCAGCAATTGAAGTAGTTGTTGTAGTTATTATTGTAGTAGTAGTAATGGTTGTTGTAGTTGTAGTTGTAGTAGTAATAGCTATAATTGCAGTAGTAGTAGCAGTAATGGTAGTAGTAGAAGCAAAAGCAATAGTAGAAGTATTTGTGGTTGTAGGTGTAGTAGCAATGCTAATTGTAGTAGTTATGGTAGTAGTACTAGTAGTAGCAGTAGTAGTAGTTGTGGTAGTAGTCGTTGTTGTACTATTTGTGTTGGCAGTAGTAGCAGTAGCAATCGCAGAAGCTGTAGTAGTAGTAGTAGTAGAAGTAGTAGTAGTAGTTGTTGTTGTTATTGTAGAAACATTATAAGCTGCAATAGAAGTTGTTGCAGAAGTAGTAGAACTCAGGGAAGTAGTAGTAGTGGCTGCAGCAGCAATAGTAGTAGGATTAGTAGTATTAGTAGAAACAGAAGTAGTAGTTGTAGTAGCAGTAGTAGTTGCAGTATTAGCAGCGGTAGTAATTATAGTAGTAGCAGCAGCAGCTGTAGTAATTGTAGTAGTAGTATCTGTAGTAGCAGCAGAAGCAGCAGGAGTAGCAGTAGTTGGTGTAGCTGTAGCAGTAGTAGCAGTACAAGTGGTAATAGTTGTAGGAGTAGCAGTACTTGTGGTACTAGTGGCAGTAGTAATAATAGTAGCAGTAGCAGTAGCAGTAGCAGTAGTTGTCGTACAAGTAGTCATGGCAGTGGTAGTAGTAGTAGCAGTTGTAGGAGCAACATTAGCCTTACTAGTAGTAGGAGTAGTACTAGTGCAATAGCAATAGTAGGAGAAATAGTAGTAGTAGTAGTAGTAGTAGCTGCAGCAGTTTTAACACTATTAGTAGCCATAATAGTATCGTAACAGTAGCAATAAAACTAGTAATAGTAGTAGCAGCAGCAGTAGTACTACTACTAGTAGTGGTAGTAGTTGGACGAGCCACAGTAATTGTAGTTGTAGTACTAGTAGTTGTAGTAGTAGTAACGACAATAGTAATAGCAGCAGTAGTTGCTGTCGTAGTAAGAGTAGTCATAGCAGTAGTAACAATAATAGTAGCAGCAGCAGTAATAGCAGCCATAGTTGTAGCAGTAGTATCATTCATAGCAGTAGTAGCCGAAGCAGGAGGGTTAGTAGTAGCAGTCATAGTAGTAGTAGTTGTTGTAGTAGCAGCAGTAGTATTAGCAGCAGTAGTAGTTGTAGTAGTATTAGTAGTATTATTATTAGTAGTAGTCATAGTAGAAGTTGTAGCAGCAGTAGCAGAGATAGTAGTAGCAGCAGCAGCAGCAGTAGTAGTACTAGTAATAGTTGTAGTAATAGTAGCAGCACTAGCAGTCCTAGTAGTGGTAGGAGTAGAAGCAGTAGCAGCAGCAGTAGTAGTAGCAGCCGTAGCAGCAACAGTAGTAGTAGCAGTAATAGTGAAAGCAGCAGCAGCAGTAGTAGTAGTAGTAGAAGCAGCATTAGCAGTAGTAGTAGCTATAGTAGTAGTTGTGGTAGTAGTAGTTGTAGCAGTGGTAGCAATAGTAGTAGTAGTAGTAGTCATAGTAAGAGCAGTAGTAGTCGTACTAGCAGTAGCTGTAGTTGTAGTAGTAGTGCAATAGCAGTGGCAGTAGTTCTACGAGCAGTAGTAGTGGTAGCTCTAGGAGCAGTACAAGTGGTAGTACCAATGTTAGTATTAGTGGTAGTAGTATTAGCCATAGTAGCAGTAGTTGTTGTTGTAGTAGTTGTAGTAGTAGTAAGAGCAGCAGTTGTAGTAGTCATCGTAGCAGTAGTAGTAGTTGTTGTTAAAGCAATAGTAGCGATAGCAGTAGTAGTTGCAGAAGTAGTAGAAGTAGCTGAAGAAGTAGTAATAGTTGTAGCAGCAGCAGCAGCAGTAGTAATAGTAATAGTTGTAGTAGTAGTAGTAGTAATAGTTGTAGTAGCAGCAGCAGCAGCAGCAGTAGTAATAGTTGTAACAATAGCAGCAGTAGTAGTAGCAGTAGTAATAGTAATAGTTGTAGCAGCAGCAGTAGTAATACTTGTAGCAGCAGGAGTAGCAGTAGCAGTACTAATAGTTGTAGCAGCAGTACAAGTAGTAGTAGTAATAGTTGTAGAAGCAGCATCAGTAGTAGTAGTAATAGTAATAGTTGTAATAGTTGTAGCAGCATCATTAGTAGTAGTAGGTGTAGTACTAATAGTAGTACCTGCAGCAACTGCAATAGTAGTAGTATTAGTACTCGCAGCCTGTAGTTGCAGTAGTACTAATAGTACTAATAGTACCACTGCCACTAGCACTACTAGTACTACTATTACTACATCTCCTTCTACTACTACTACAATTGCTAGTATTACTGCTCCAACTGCTAGAACTACTACTACTAATACTGACACTACTACTACTACTACTACTACTACTACTTCTACTACAACTGCTACTACTACAACAAATACTACTACTATTGTTGCTACGGCTACTGCAACTGCTAGTGCTACGGCTACTACTTCTACTTCTACTACTAGTACAATTGCTATTATTACTACTACTACAACTACTGAAACTACTGCTACATATTAACACCACTACTACTACTATTACTACTAGTACTACTATTAATACTGACACTCCTACTATTACTACTACTACGACTGCTGCTTTTACTACTCCTCCTACTACTACTACTCCTGGCACTCCTACGACTTCTACGATGACTTTTCAAACTCCAACTACTACTAATACGACTATTACCACTACTACTGCTACTACTACTACTATTGCAACTACTACTCCTCCTACTCCTACTACTACTGTTGCTACTGCTGTTGCTGCTACTAGTCCTACTACTACTAGTCCTCGAACTAATATTACTACCCCAAATACTCCTGCCACTGCTGCTACTACTAGTACCACCACTTCTACTACTATTAATACTACTACTACCACTACTTCTACTACTACGACAACTACTACTCCTACTCCTACAACTAGTACTCTTAACTACTACTACCACTACTACTACGAATCCTATAACTGCTCCTACTCCAACTCCTACTCCTACTATTACTCCTACTACTACTACTCCTACTACTACTACTACTACTACTACGACAAATGCTACAACTACTACTACAACTATTACTATACTACTACTCCTATTACTAATACAACTACTACTACAACTACTCCTCCTCCTACTACTACTACGACGATAAATACTACAACAACTACTACTACTATTACTATACTACTACTACTACTCCTACTACTACTACTACTACTACTACTACTACGACAAATACTACAACTACTACTACTACTATTACTATACTACTACTCCTATTACTAATACAACTACTCCTACTACTACTACTACTCCTCCTACTACTACTACGACGCCAAATACTACAACAACTACTACTACTATTACTATACTACTACTCCTATTACTAATACAACTACTCCTACTACTACTACTCCTAAGACTCCTCCTCCTCCTCCTCCTACTAGTACTACTACTCCTCCTCCTACAACAATAACTATTACTACACCAAACACTCCTACAACTTTGACTACTGCTGCTTCCACTACTACTAATACTACAACACTCCTACTACGACTACCACTACAACAACAACTACTCCAACTATTACTACCACTCCAATAACTACTACTACTCCTACAAGTACTACTACTACTACTACTCATAAGAATACTTCTACTCAAAACACTCCTACTACTACAACTGCCACTACTGCTACAGCTACAACAACAACTACTACTGTTACAAATACTACTACTATTACTACTGCTACTACTACTCCTACTCCAGCTCCTTTTGCTACTGCTACTCCTACTAACACTACAACCCCTAATCCAACTACTACAACTCCTACTACTACCACTAATCCAACTCTGACTACTACTATTGCAACTACTACTGCTGCTAATACAACTACTACAACCATTACTACTGCTGCTGCTACTACTACTACAACCACAACTACTACTACAACTGCTACTACTCCTGCTATTACTATTACTACTGCCACTGATACTAGTATTACTACAATAGCCACTACTGTAACTACTACTCCTACTAAAACTCCTACTACCACTACTACTACAAGTATTACTACTACAACTGCTACTATTACTTCCACTACAACAACAACAACAACTACTACTACTACAACAACATTGACTACTACTAGTAATACTACAACAACAACAACTACTACTACTACCACTAATACTAATATTATTACAACTGCTTCTACTACCACTACTATATCTGCTAGCAGTAGTAGTAGTAGTAGTACTACTACTACTACTAGTACTTCTACTAATAATAATAATAATAATAATAACACCACTACTACAACTACTACTCCTACTGTTAATGCTACTCTTACTACAAAAGTTACTACTACTACGGCTGCTGCAACTACTACTACTACTACTAGTACAATGAGAACTACTACTACAACCACTACTATTGCTACTGCTAATGACACTACTCCCATTACTACCACCATGACTACTACTACTACTACTACTACCACCACCACCACCACCACTACTACTCTTAACAACTACAACTCCCACTACTATCACTACAACTCCTACTAATACTATTACTACTCCTACTACTACTACTACTACAACTCCTGCTTCAAATCCTACTACTACTAGTTCGACTACTGCTACTAGTCCTATTACTACTACTATACTATAACTACAACAACAACTAGTACTACAACAACAACAACAATAACAACAACAACAACAACAACTACTACTACTACTATGACCACTACAACTACTACTGTTACAACTACTAAAACTATAGCTCCTACTTATACTGCTACTCCTACTACAACTGCTACTACTAATGCTGCAACTGCTACACCTACGATGACTACCACAACTACTACTGCTGCCGCAGCTACTACTATTACAACTACTACTACAACTAATGCTACTGCTACGGCTATTACAACTACTAGTACTACTGCTACCATCGCTCCAACAACTACAACTCCTACTACTACTCATACTACAACTTCGACTTATACTACTACTACTACTACTGCTGCTACAACTACTATTACCTCTACTAATGCAACTGATGCTGCTATAACAACTACTACAACTACTACAACTACTCTTGCTATAACTACTACTACAACTACTACTAGTACTGCCACTACTATTTTTGCTATTACTACTACTCCCATGCCTACAACTGCTACTAGTAGTACTATAACTACTAAATCTCCTACTATAACTCCCAACTCCAACCTCAACTCCTACTACAACTTCTACTAATACAACTGCTACTACTATTGCATCTAATACTACTACCACCATGAGTACTAGTACTGGTGCCGCTACGGCTATATCTACAACAACAACTACTGCTACTACTACTATGACTACTACTACTACTACTACTACTACTACTACTACTACTACTACTATTACTACTACTTCCACTACAACTACTACCAGAACTACTACTACTATCGCTATTAGTAGTACTCCTACTACTACAACCACTATTACCCCAAATCCTACTACTGTTGCTACTCCAACTCCTATTCCTACTATTACTCCTACTGCTACTACCACCACCACCACCACAACAACAACAACAACAACTATTACCATACTACTACTCCTACTACTACCACTACCACTCGTACTACTACTACTACTCCAACGACTACTACTCCTATAGCTACCACTCCTACAACTACTACTACTCCTACTACTACTACTACTACACTCCTACTACGACTACTGCTACAACAACTACTACTATAACTACTATTACTACTATTACTACTACTACTACTACTACTATTACTACTACTACTACTACTACTACTACCACCACCACCACTACTACTCCAACTTCTACTATGACTACTACTACTCGTACTAATACTAGTACATCAAACAATCCTACAACAACTAATACTACTACTGCTACTACTACTATTATCACTAGTACTACTACTACTATTACTACTGCTATTGCTACTACTACTATGACTGCTATTGCTACACCTACTCCGACTCCTACCGCTACTACAACTAATACTACCCTTACTCCAACTCCTACTACTACTACTGCTACTACTACTACTGCTACAACTTCTACTACTACTATTACAACAACAACAACAACAACAAGTACTACTACTACTACTACTATTATTCCTACTCTTACTCCTACTACTGCTACTACTAGTCCTATTCCAACTCCTACTCCTACTACTACTCCAACTACTCCTACTACTACTACTACTACTACTACTACTACTACTATGACTACTACAACTACTACTATTCGTACTCTTAGTCCTACTACTATTGCTACTACTGCTTATACTACTACTCCTAATCCTACACCAACTCTGACTACTACTCCTAATACTTCAACTACTACTACTGCAACCACTGCTACAACTATTACTATTACTATTACTACTATTACAACTGCTATTGCTGCTCCTACTACTACTGCAATTACTACTATTGCTATTATTACTGTTGCATCTACTACTATGGTTACAACTACTGCTACTACTGTTGTGGCCACTACTACACTGCTACTACTACCACCACCACCACCACTACTACTACTACTCCTACAAACTACTACTGTAACTACTGCTGCTACTTCCACAACAACAACAACAACAAGTTCTATTATTATTACTACTACTACTACTACTACTCCTACTGCTACTACTACTATGACTACTACTTCTACTACTACTACTAAGACTGCTACTACATTACTACTAGTACAACTGTTAGTACTACGTCTGCTACTACAACTACTGCTGCTACTGCTATTCCTACTGCTACTACTATGAGTACTACTACTACTACTCTTACTACTACTACTACAACCACTACTCCCAGTACTACTCCTACAACTACCGCTACGACCACAATTACTGCTACTACTACCACGACTTCTACTACTACTACTACTTCTACTACGACTTCTGCTGCTACTATAACTAATATTACTATTGTTGCTCCTGCAGCTCCTACTACTACAACCACTACTACTTCTACTGCTAATACTACTACCACTACGACCAGTAATAAGACTAATACTACTTCTACTACCTGTATAATTGCTACTACTACTCCTCCTCCTACTACTTGTACTACTACTACTAATACTAACACTACTACTCCTACACCAACTGCCACTCCTACTCCTACACCTATGGCCACTACTACCCCTACTACTACTATTTTTGTTGTTGCTACTAATACTATGACTAATCCTAGTACTCCTATGACTCCACCTACTATTTCTACTATAGAAACTACTACTACTACTACTACTTCTACTACTACTGCTGCTGCTATTACTACTACTACTACAACAACTACTTCTACTACCACCACTACTTCTAATACTACTTCTCCTACTACTATGACTACTATAGCTACTACTCCTACTACTATCCTACTCCTAGACATACACCTACTACTACTACTACTACTCCACCTCCTCGTCCTACTACTATTGCCACAACTACTTCTCCAACTACTACTTCTGCTACCACTACTAGTGCTACGGCTTCTGCTACTACTACTACCACAACTATAGCAACTACTACTATTGCTACTATTATTACTACTGCTATTGCTACTACAACTACTACTGCAGTTGTTGTAACTGCAGCTACTACTACGACTACTAATACTGGTACTGCTGCTGCTACTACTACTACTACTACTGCTACTACTTTTACACTTGCTTCTTCTACTACTAATACTACTACTATTGCCTGTAATATAGTTTCTACTACTACTACTACAATTGCTACTAATACTACTTCTACTACTAATAAGTGTTACTAATACTGCTTCTAATACTACTATTGCTGCTACTGCTACTTCTCCTACTATTACTACTACTATTACTACTACTACTGCTACTGCTGCTACTACTACGACTACTACCATTACCGCTCCAACTAATACTACTACTGCTGCTGGTGCTATTGTTCCTACTCTTTCTTCTACTGCTACTACTAATACTATACCTACTTCTTCTCCTACTACTATACCTACTTATTTTCCTACTGCAACAATAACTACTACTACTACTGCTATAGCCTGTACTACTATTACTTCTCCTCCTACAACTGCCACTACAATAGCTATTGGTACTACTACTAATGCTACTTCTACTACTACCAGTATTACTACAACAACTACTGCTGCTACTACTATTTGTGCTATTTCTACTAATACTACAATCACTGTTGCTGCTCCTACTACTACCACTACTACCACTACTGCTACTATTACTACTACTACTACTACTACTTCTAATACCCCAACTCCAACTCCTGCTCCAACTTCTACTACTTCTACATCAACTACTACGTCTACTACCACTACTACTATTATAACTAATACTGACACAACCAATACTCCAACTAGTACTACTCCTACAACTACTCCTAATGAAGCCCTTTCTACAACTACTACTACTACAATTGCTGCAACTACAGCTACTACTACTATCGTTGCTACTACTACTAATTCTACCACTAAAATAGCTACAATTATTGCAACTACTACTACTTCTCCTAATACTATTCCCACTGCTACTAATTTTGCTACTAGTACCATTTCTACTATAACTAATAATACTTCTGCTACGACTACTACTGCTAGTACGAGTATTACTACTACTACCACCACTACTGCTATGACTGCTACTACTACTGCTGTTGCTACTGGTATTACTACAACTACTACTACTGCAACTACTACACGTTCTATTGCTTCTATGGCTACTACTACTACAAATACTACTGCTACTAGTACTACTACTACAACAAATACTACTTCTACTACTACTTCTACTACTAGTTCCCCTATAACAACAACTACTACTACTACAACTACTTCTTTAATACTACAACTACTGCTACTACTACATCTACCATAACTACTGCTACTGCTACTACTTCTAATACTTCTATTGCTATCACTTTTGCTACTACTGCTACTACTATTACTTCTACTGCTAATACTAATACTTTTTCGACTACTACTACTACTGCTGCTACCGTGTCTATTACGATGACAACTACTACTATTACTACTACAACTACTGCTACTACTATAACTACTACTGGTGCAAGTACCACCAATTCTACAACAACTACTACTACTCGTACTACTTCTAGTGCTACTACTACTACTACTATTACTATTGCTGCTACTACTACAACTACTACCACTACTATTGCTACTATAGCTATAACTATTGTTGCATTAACTTCTACAATAACTACTACTATTATGACTACTACTACTACTTCTGCTATTGCTTCCACTATTGCTACTACTGCAACTACTACTATTACCACTACTGTTGTTGCTGCTGCTGCTGTTGTCACCACTACTACTACAACTATTAACAATTCTGCTACTACTCTTATGACAACTGCCGCTACAACAACTACTACAGCAACAACTACTACTACTGTTGCTAATACGACTAATACTACTGCTACTTCTGCTACCACTATTGCAATAGCTACTTCTGCAACTAATACTACTACTACTACAACAACAATAATAACTACTACTACTACTACTATTACTACCGCTGCCGCTCCTGCTCTTACAACTACAACGACTCCAAATACTTCTTCTAATGCTATACTGCTACCACTACGACTACTATTATTATTACTACCACTACTATTGCTACTTTTGCTACCAATAGTACTATTGCGACTTCTTCCACCAATAGTAGTACTGCTACTACTGCTATTGTTGCTACAAATGCAACTACTGCTACTATAACTATTACTCTTACTACTATTGGTACCGCTACGGCTACGACTTTTACTACTACTACTACTACTATTACGACTACTACTTCTACAGCTACTACGACTGCTACTACCACCACTGCTACAACTACTACAAGTGTTGCAACTACTACTACTGCTACTACTAAAACTACTACTACTACTATTGCTACTACAACTAGTAATACTACTATTGCAACTACCATTGCGAATACTACTACTACTACTACTACAACAACAACAACAACTACTACTACTACTGCTGCTGCAACTACTACTACAACTACTTTCGCAACTACTACTTTTGATACAATATTACTAATACTGACACTACTACTACTACTCCTTCTCCTACACTTACTCCGACCGCTACTCCTATTACTTTAACTAGTACTACTACTACCACTGCTACTAGTAGTACTATTACTACTACTACTACTATAGCTGCCACTGCTCATACTACTACTATTATTACTACTACTGCTACTATTACAGCTGTAACTACCGCTATTGTTACAACTATGGCTGTGGCTTCTACTGCACTACAACTACCACTATTACTACTACTACTACAACTACAATTACTACTATTGCTCCTATTACTTCTCCTACTACAATAACTACAACTACACTTACAACTGCTACTATTACTGCTACTACTTCTATTACTACAACAACTTTTACTACTACAACTACCGCTACTTGTAATAATAATACTACTACTACTCCTGGTGCTACCGCTACTACTACTACTACTACTACTTCCACTTCAACTGCTACTACTGCTGCTGCTGCTGCTACTATAACAACAACTACTACTGCTGCGGCAACAACTACTCCAATTACTACAACTAGCACTTCTATTACTACTACTACTACCACAACAACTACTCCTACTACACCTATTACTACTACTACTACTACTGTGATTTACACTACTACTACTACTACCTCTTCTATTGCAGCAATTGCTGCTGCTGCTGCTGCTACTACTACTGCTATTACTTCAACTATTGTTATGACGACTACTACTACTGCTATTTCTACTGCTACTACTGCTACTACTATAACTGTGAGTACTAGTACAACTACTACTACTTCTACCACTCCTACTACAATGATGACTACTACTACTACTACAACTACTCCTACTCCAATGACTACTACTACTACTACCACCACCACCACCACCACAACAACCACAACAACTACTACAACTTCTACAACTACTACAACTTCTACTACTAATAGAATTGCAAATACTACAACTTTGACTACTACAAGTACAACTACAACAACAACAATAACTGCTACTACTACTACTACCACTCCTCCTACTACTACTATTAGTACCATTGCTACTGCTACTCTCCTACTAATACAACTGCCATTGCAACTATCACTCCTACTCCAACTCCTACTACTACTACCTCTAGTACCACCACCACTACTACTACTACTACTACTTCTACTACTACTACTACTTCTACTACTTCTACTACAACTACTCCTCCTCTTACTACTTCTGCTACTACTACTACTACCACCACCACTGCTACTAATACTTCTACGTCTAATACTACTACTCCTACTACTACTATTATTATAGCTACTACTTCAACTACTACTTCTAGTCCTAGTCCTACACCTACTACTAGTACTACAACAACAACTACTACTAGTACTACTACTCTAGCAACTACTATTATTGCTACTACTACTTCTCCAACTACTACTTTTGCTACTACTAATCGTACTACTGCTACTACTACCACAGCTATAGCAAATACTACTGTTACTACTACTGTTGCTACTACAACAACTACTGCTACTGTTGCTAGTAATACTACATCTAATACTACTACTATTACTACTACTACTATAATTACTACTAATACTACTTCTGCTACTGCTGCTGCTGCTATTGTTGCTACTATTACTACTTCTACTACTGCTGCTACTACTACTACTACTATTATCGCTATTACTAATACTACTACAACTGCTATTGTTGCTGCTGCTACTGTTGTTTATACCACTACTACTACTACTATACCTACTTCTTCTCCTACTATTACAACTGCTACTACACTATTGCTATAGCTGGTACTACTACTGCTTCTCCTCCTACTACTACTACTTCTCTTGCTACAACTGCTACTAGAACAGCTATTGGTACCACTACTATTGTGACTTCTACTACTACCACTACTGCTACAACATCAGCTATTGCAACAACTACTGGTGTTATTTCTACTACTACTCCAATTACTCCTGTTGCTACTTCTGCTATTATCAATACTATAGCTACTACCGCTAATGCAACTATTACTACTACTACTAGCCCAACTCCAACTCCTACTCCAACTACCACTCCTAATACTACTTCTATTGCTACTACTACAAATACTATTGCTACTACCACTACTACTACTACAACTACTACTACCACTAACAATACTCCAACTAGTACTACTCCTATAACTACACCTAATCCAGCCCCTACTACTACTGCTACTACTACAATTGTTACAACTACTGCTACTGGTACTACAACTACTTTTGCTACTACAACTACTACTATTGCTGCTGCTACTACTAATACTACTACTAATACCGTACTACTATTGCTACTACTATTACTTCTCCTAACACTATTATCACTGCTACAAATATTGCTACTGCTACAACTGCTACTATACAAATAATACTTTAGCTACTACAACTACCGCTAGTACGAGTATTACTACTACTACCACCACCACCACTACTACTATAGCTACTACTACTACTACTACTTCTACTAGTATTACTACAACAACTACTGCTGCAACTACTGCTACAACCACAACTACTATTTCCAATTATACTAATACTACTACTATTACTGCTACCACTGCTGTAATAGCTACTATTGCTATTGCTGCTGTTATTGCTACTACTACGACTACCACAACTACTACTACTGCTGCTGCAATAGCTACTAGTACAACAACTACTACAACTGCTATAACTACTACTACGACTACTATTGCTACTGTTGCTACAACTACAACTACACCTACTCCTAATACTTCTTCTACTACTATTACTGCTACTACAAAAGCTTCTACTACTGCTATAATTATTTCTACCAGTACTATGCTACTTCTGCAGCCAGTAGTACTACTACTGCTACTGCTACTATTGCAACAAATGCTACTACTGCTACTATAACTATTACTCTTTCTACTACTAATTCTACTATAGCTATAAATTTTGCTACTACTACTACTACTACTACTTCTTCTGCTACTACGACTACTACTACTACCACAACTACTGCAACTACTTATGCTGCAACTACAGCTACTGCTACTACTATAACTACTACACCTACTAATTCTACTACTCCTACTACTACTGCTGCTACTACTAGTATTACGACTAATACTACTATGACGACTACTACTACTACTACAACTATTACTTCTACTAATACTACTACTACTTCTGCTACTACATCAACGACTGCTACTATACCAACTTCTGCTACTACTTCTACTAGAGCTACCACTGCTACGATTGTTTCTATTATTAAAACTACTACTACTACTACAACTATGGCTGCTACTACTACTACAAGTACTACCAATGTTGCTCCAACAACTACTACTACCACTGCTGCAACTACTACTACTACTACTAGTACTACTCCTGCTGCTACTACTTCTACTGCTACTATTACTACTTGTACTACTATAGCTACTACTACTACTTTGCCAACTACTACGACTACTACTGCTACTACTATTGCCACTACCATGACTATAGCAACTACTACTGCTGCTACTACTGTTACTAGTACAACTACTACTATAATAATAACTACTGGGTTGCAGATGCGGCTACTACTACTACTACTACTACTGCTATTGCAACTATTACTATTACTAACACTACTACTACTACTATTACTGCTACTACAACAACTAATACCGATCATACTACCACTACCATTTGTACTACCACTACTACTATTGCTACTAATACTGCTTCTACTACCACTGCTATAGCTGCTACTACTACTACTATTACAGCTACTGCTAACACTACTGTTGCCACTATTGTTGTAGCTGCTACTATTACTTCTACATCTACTACTATTACTATACCTACTTCTTCTCTTACTAATATACCTACTTCTTCTCCTATTGCTACAACTGCTACTACTACAGTTATAGCTGACACTACTACTACTTCTCCTACTACTACTACTACATCTCCTGCTACTACTACTACAAATACAACTAATGGTACTACTATGATTGGTACTACTCCTACTCCTACTACTACTACTACTACTATTACTATTACCACTACTGCCACTACTACTACTATGACTACTACTAGAACAACCACTGCTACTATTGCTTCTGGTGCTATTTTTGCTACGACTCCTATTACTTCTGCTATTACTACTACTACTACCAACACTATAACTACCACTAGTACTGCTTCTACTACTACTAGTAGTACCATAATTACTACTACTATTACTACTACAACTACTAAAAATTCTACTACTATAGCAAATACTATGACTACTACTTAAATAATTGCTGCTACTACTGCTTATAATACCACTACTGCAACTACTACTACTACTTCTTCTGCTACTGAAAATACTACAACTACTACTACTGCTATTTCTCCTGCAACAACTACTTCTCCTACTACTGTTACTACTGCTACTATTTCGGCTACTGCTACTACTTCGGCTACTACTACTGTAGCTATTCCTACTAATACTTCTATTGCTACATTACTACTGCTATAAGTAGTATTGCTACTACTACTATCACAATTACTCCTACTACTACTTCTACTGCTACTTCTACTACTATTTCTACTACTATGACTACTACTACTACTACAACTATACCACTGCAACTATTACTACTATTACCACTGTGGCTACTACTACTACTGCTAGTATAACAATTGCTACTATGATAGCTACTAGGACTGCTACTACTGCAACCACTACTACTACTGCTACTATTGTTACAACTACTACTGCTACTGCTAAATCTATAACTACTGCTACAACTACCACTATTGTTGCTACTACTCCTACTACTACAGCTACTCCTACAACTACTGCTGCTGCTGCTGCTACTACTACTACTACTACTTCTACAATGACTAATTATGTTGCTTCTCCACATACTCCTACTACTACTAGTACTACCACTTCAATTAACACTTCTGCTACTACTGTGACTACTGCTAGAACTACTGCTACTACTACTACTACAACAACTACTACTATAACTAACACAACTGCTACAACTATAACTACTATAACTACTACAACTACTACAACTACTACAACTAATACTACTACAACCGCTTCTACTACTACTACTACTACTCCTGCTACTACTACTACTACTACTACTACTACTACTACTACTACTACTACTACTACTACTACTACTACTCCTGCTACTGCTACTGCTACTACTACTACTATTACTACTTCTGCCTCTATAACTACAACTAAAACTAATACTACAATTGTAATTCTACTATTACTAATACTACTACTACTAATACTAATAGTACTACTACTACTACTAATAATACGATTACCACTAATTTTGTTACTGTTGTTGCGATTACTGCTGCTACTAATACTACTACTACTACTACTATGAGGACTATTACTACTAATGCTACGACTACTAGTACTACCTCAGCTACTACTACTGATACAATTACTTCTATAATTGTTACTACTGCAATTACTACTACAACGACTATTGCTACTGCTACTACTGCTAAACTACTGCTACCCCTACTACTATGAATGTTGTTGTTGCTACCACAGCTGCTACCACTATAATTTTTGCTACTACTACTGCTACTATTGCTAGTACTAGTGCTACTACTACTCCTCCTAATATTACACCTACTACTACAACTTCTACTACACCTATTCCTACTACCACTCCTACTCCTCCTCCTACTACTACTACTACAGCTACTACTACTTCTATTACTACTTCTACTCCTTATGCTACTACTACTCCTCCTCCTCCTTTTATTACTACTACTACTACAACTCCTACAAATGCTACTTCTGCTACTATTATTACTACTACTTCTACTTCAGTTGCTTTTGCGACTATAACAATAATTATAATTACAACAACTACAGCCACTACTGCTACTACTATGACTACTACTACAACTACTGCAACTGATGCAACTACTACTATTACTACTATGACTACTACTACTTCTACCACTGCTACGGCTTCTACTACTACTACAATAACTACTACTACTATTGCTACTGCTACTATTACTACTATTACTTCTACTACTCCTGTTACTATTGCTACTGCTGCTTCTACTAATACTACTACTACTACAACTACTACTCCTACTGCTACTATTACTACCACTATAACTACTACCCACATTACTACTAGTACAACTACTAATACTACTTCTACTACTACTACAAGCACTACTACTACTATGACTGCTCCAACTTCTAGTACTACTACCATTATTTCTGCTACTAGTAGTAGTAGTTAGAGAAGTAGTAATAGTAGCAATAGTAATAGTAGTATTAGAAGTAGTAGCAACAACAATTACAGTAGTAGTAGTAGTAGTAGTAAGAGAAGTAGCAGTAGCGGTTGTGATAGTAGTTGTTGTAGTAGTAGAAGTAGTAGTCGTAGTATCTAAAGTAATAGTAATGGTAGTAGCAGCAGTAGTAGGAGTGGTTGTAGTAGTAATAGTAGAAGTTGTTGTTATTTTTGTTATGGTTGTAGTAGTAGTAGTATCACAAGTAGTTGCAGTAGTAGCAATAGTAGTAGTAGTTGTAGCACTAGTAGTAGTGTTGGTAGTAGTGGTAGTAGCATTAGTAGCAGCAGTAGTCATAGTTGTAGTAGTAGCATTAGTAATGCTAGTAGCAGTAGTAGCAGCCGAAGTGGTTTTTGGAGTAGTAGGAGTAGTAGTAGCAGCAGTAGTAGTAGTTGTTGTTGTTGTAGTAGTAGTAGTAGTAGCAGTAGAAGTAGTTGTACAAGTAGTAGTAGTAATAGTGGTAGTAATATTAATAGTAGTAGTATTAGAAGTAGTAGGAGTAGTAGTAGAAGTCGAAGTAGAAATAGTAGTAGTAGTAGAAGCAGTAGCGGTAGTAGTAGTTGTAGAAGTGGTGGTAGTAGTAGTTGGAGAAGTAATAGTAGTAGTACGAGTGGCAGTACGTGTTGCAACCAATTTAGTAGCAGAAGTAGTAGTAATATTAGAAGTATTAGTACTAGTAGGAGTAGTAGTAATAACAGTGGCAGAAATAGCTTTAGCAGTGATAATTGTAGTAGTTCTAGCACAAGTTGCATTAGTAGTTGTAGTAGTAGCAGCAGCAGCTGTAGTAGTTGTAGTAGTAGAAATAGTGGTAGTAGTACTACTAGTAGTAGTACTAGTGGTAATAGGAGTAGTAGTTGGTGTAGCAACAGGTGTAGTAGCTGTAGTAGTAGTAGTAGTAGTAATATTAGTTGTAGTAGTAGTTATTATAATAGTAGAAGGCGTAGGAGTAGAAGTAGTAGCAATAGTAATAGTTGTAGTAGTAAGAAAAGTAATTGTAGTAGTAGTGATAGTAGTATTAGTAGCACCAGTGGTTGTCATAGCAGTTGGAGGAGAAGTAGCAGCAGTAGTACTAGTAGTTACAGTAGTAGTAGTTATTGTTGTTGTTGTAGTAATCGTAGAAGAAGTAGTAGCAATAGTAGTAGTAGTAGTAGAAGTAGTAGTAGTATTAGAGGGAGTAGTTGTGGTAGTAGAAGAAGTAGTAGTAGTTGTAGTGCTGTAATAGGAGGGTGGTAGTAGTAGCAGTAATTATTGTAATAGTGAAGTAGTAGTAGCAGTAGTAGAAGTAGAGGTAGTAGTTGTTATTGTTGTAGCTATTGTAGTAGTCGTAGTGGTAATTGTAGTAGTAGTAGTAGTGGCAGGAGTAGTAGTCGTAGAAGTAGTATTAGTACCAGAAGTTGGAGTAGTCGTAGTATTTGTAGTGCTTGTAGTAGTAGCAGTAGCAGCAGTATTAGTAGTTGCAGAAGTAGTAATAGTAGTAGTAGTAGTAATAGTAGGAGTAAGAGTAGTAGTTGTAGAAGTAGTAGTAGTAGAAGCTACAGTAGTAGTACTAAGAGGAGTAGTAGAAGTAATAGTAGTAGTAGCAGTCGCAATAGTAGTAGTAGTAGTGGTGGTTGCTATAGTAATAGTTATAGTAGCAGCAGTAGTAATAGCATCAGTTGTAGCAGCTGCAGCAACAGCAGTAGTCATAGTAGCAGAAGTAGCAGAAATATTAGTATTAGTAATAATAGTAGTAGAAGTAGTAGTAGTAATAGGTGGAGGAGGAGGAGTAGTAGTAATAGTAGTAGTAGTAGTTGAAGTAGTAGGAGGAGGAGGAGGAGTAGGAGTAATAGTAGGAATAGGTGTAGGAGAAGCTGTAGTAGTAGGTGTAGTAGTACTGGTACCTACAACAACAACAACAGTAGCAGTATTAGTGGTAGTAGTAGTAGTACTCATATTAGCACAAGCAATTGTAGTATTAGTAGTAATAGTGTAGTAGTAGGTGAAGTTGGAGTTATAGTAGTAGTAGCCGTAGCAGCAATAATAATAGTATTAGTACAAGTAGTAGTGGCAGTTGTAGTAGCAGCAACAACAATAATAGTATTAGTAGTAATAGAAGCTGGAGAAGTAGTAGTGGTGGTGGTAATAGTAAAACGGGTAGGAGTGGCAGTGGTAGTAACAGAAGTAGTAGTAGTAAGAGTATTAATAGTAGTAGTTGTAGTAGCAATGGTAGTAGTAGTAGTTGTTGTTGTTGTTGTAGTAGTAGTTGTATTTGTACTAGTAGTAGCTAGCAGTAGTAATTATCATAGTCGTAGTTTGAGTAGAAGTAGTAGGTGTAGTAGTAGTAGTAGTAGTAGGACCAGGTGCTATAGTAGTAGTAGTAGTAGTAGTAGTAGTAGTCAAAGTTGTAGTAGTTGTAGTACTAGTAGTAGTAGGAGTAATAACAAGTGTAGTGGTGGTAGTAGGAGTACTAGTAGTAGGCGTTGTAGTAGTAGAATTGGTAGTAGTACTTGTAGTAGAAGTAGTAGCAGTAGTAGCTATAGTAGTAGTCGTTGGACGTGTAGTAGTTGTGGTAGTAATCATAGGAGTGGTAGTAGAAACTATAGTAGTAGTAGTAGTAATAGTCGAAGTAGCGGTAGCAGTAATAGTTGTATTACTACTAGCATCAGCTATAATAGTAGTAATAGTAGTAGTAGCAGTAGTTGTAGCAGAAGTCACAATAGTAGTAGTAGTAGTAGTAGAAGTAGTAGTAGTAGTATTAGTTGAAATAGTAGTAGTAGTAGTAGGAATAGGAATAGGGGTAGGAGAAGTTGTGGTCGTGGCAGTAGCAGTAGCAACTGCAACAACTATAGTGTTAGTAGCAATAGAAGCTAGAGCAATTGTAGTAGTAGTAGTGGTACTAGTAAAATGAGTAGGAGTAGCAATTGTAGTAATAGAAGTAGTAGTAGTAGGAGTAGCAATAGTTGTAGTAGTAGCTGTACTAGTGGCAGTAGTAGCTAGCAATAGTAATTGTAGTAGTAGAAGTAGTAGTACTAGTAGTGGTAGTTGTATTGGTAGTAGTAGTAGGAGCAAGTAGTAGTAGTAGTTGTTGTCAAAGATATAGTAGTTATAGTACTAACAGTAGCAGCAGTAATAGTAGGTGTCGTGGTGGTGGTTAGTAGTGGTAGTAGTAGTGTTGGTAGTAGATATGGTAGTACTACTCATAGTAGTAGAAGTGGTAGTAGTAGTTGTCGTAGTTGCAGTTGTTGGACTTGTAGTAGTAGTGGTAATAGTTGTTGGAGTTGTAGTAGCTGCGGCAGTAGTAGTAGTAGTAATAGTAGAAGTAGGAGTCGCAGTAGTAGTATTAGTAATAGTAGTCGCAGTGGTAGTAGTAGTTTTGTTGTTGTAGTAGTAGTAGTAGTTGTTGTATTAGTCAGAGTGGTAGCATCAGCAGAATTAGTAGTAGTAGTAGTCAAAGTAGTAGTGGCAGTAGTAGTAGTGGTCATCGTAGTAGTAGTAGCAGGAGTAGTAGTAGTAGTACAACTAGTAGTAGTAGCTGCAGCAGTACTACTTATTGTAGTAGTTGCAGTAGTAGTATGAGTAGTAGCAGCAGTAGCGGCAACAGTAGTAGTAATACTAGTAGTAGAAATAGGAGTAGTAGTAGTAACAATTGTACAAGAAGTGGAAGTGGAAGTGTTAGTACCAGTAGCAGTACTCGTAGTAGTTGTAGTAGTAGCAGTAGTAGTCGTAGTAGTGGTTGTAGTAGTAGTGGTGGTGGTAGTAGTAGTAGTAGTAGTAGTAGTAGTAGTAGTAGTATTAGTATTAGTGTTAGTAGTAGTAGTAGTAGTAGTAGTAGTAGTAGTAGTAGTAGTTGTAGTAGTAGTAATAGTAGTAGTAGTAGTAGTAGTAGTTGAAGAAGAAGAAGAAGAAGAAGAAGAAGAAGAAGTAGTCGTAGTAGTAGGAGGAGGAGGAGGAGGAGGAGGAGGAGTAATTGTAGTAGAAGTACTAATTGTTATAGTAGAGGTTGTAGCAATAGCAGTAGTAGCAGTTGTATTAGTTCTTGGAGGAGCAATACAAGTAGTAGTAGTTGTAATCATCGTAGTAGTAGTCACAGGAATAGTAGTAGTAGTTGTTGTTGTTGTAGTCATAGTCGTCATAGAAGTAGTTTCAGTAACTATTAAAGTAGTAGTAGTATTAGATGTTGTTGTAGCAATAGTAGTAATAGTAGTAGTAGATGTGGTAGTAGTAGTAGGAGTAGATGTAGTAGTACAAGTAGTAGTAGTAGTAGTAGTAGTAGCAGTAGTTGTAGTAGTTATAGTAGCTGGGGTAGTAGTAGTAGTGGTAGTAGTAGTAATAGCAGCAGCAGCAATAGTAGTATTAGTAGTAGTAGTATCAGTAATAGTATTATTAGTAGTCATCGTAGTAGGAGCAGTAGTAGCAGTTATACTAGTAATATAAGTAGTGTTAGTAGTGGCAACAATAGAAGCCGCAGTAGTAGTAGTATTAGTAGTAGTAAAAGCAGTAGTAGTGGTTATAGTAGTAACAATAGTAATAGCTATAGTAGTTACAGCAGTAGTAGTAGTAGGAGCAGTAGTAGTAGGAGTAGTAGTTGTTGTTCTAGCAATAGTAGTTGTAGTAGTCAAAGTAGTGGTAGGGGTAGGAGTTGTAGTGGTACTAGGAGTTGTATTTGTCGTAGTAGTACTAGTAGGAGTAGGACTAATAGTGGTAGTATTAGTAGTAGTTGTAGTAGCAGTAGTAGTAGTAGCAGTAGAAGTAGCAGAAGTAGTATTAGTAACAGCAGTAGTAGTAGTAGCAGTAGCAGCAACAGATGTGGTAGTAGTAGTAGTAGTGGTAGTAGCAATAGCAATAGTATTAGAAGTTGTATTAGTTGTAGCGGTAGTAGTTGTAGTATTAGTAGTGGTAAAATATGAAGTAGAAGTAGCAGTAGTAGTAGTAGAAATTGTAGGAGTTGTAATAGTTGTAGTGGTGGTTGTAGTAGTAATCATAGAAGTAGTAGCTATAATATCAGGAGTAGGAATAGTAGTAGTAGTAGTAAAAGTAGTAGCAGTAGTTGTGGCAGAAGGAATGGGAGGTGTAGTAACAGCAACAGTACCAGTAGTAATAGTAGTAATAGGAAAAGTAGTTGGAGTAGTAGTAGTAGCAGCAGTTGTGATAATAGAAGTAGAAGTAGAATGAGTAGTTTTAGGTGAAGCACTAGTAGTAGTAGTAGCAGCTATTGTTGTAATAGTCATAGTAGGACCAGGAGGATTAGTAGTGGTAGTAGTTGTTGTAATAGTCATAATAGCAGTTGGAGCAGGAGTAGTAGTAGTTGTAGTATCGTTAATAGCAGTAGTAGTTGTAATAGTAGTAGCAGCGTTAATAGCAATAGTAGTAGTAATTTTAGTGCTAATAGGAGTGATAGTAGTAATAGTAGTAGAAGTAGTAGTAGTAGCGTTAGGAGGAGGAGGAGGAGGAGGAGTAGTGGAAGTAGGAGTAGTAGCAGTAGCAGTAATAGCAGTAGGACGAGGAGTAGTAGTAGTGGTACTAATAGTAGTAGTTGCAGTAATAGTATTAGTAATAGTAGAAGTAGTAGTTGTGGTAATAGTTGTAGTAGTAGTAGTAGTAGTAGTTACAATAGTAATAATATTAGAAGTAGGAGTAGTAGTAATAGTAGTACATGTTGTACTGGAAGGACTAGTAGTAGAAGTCATAGTAATAGTAGTAGTTGTAGTAGTAGTAGTAATAGTTGTAGTATTAGTAGTAATATAAGTATTAGTAGAAGTAGGAGTAGTAGTAGTGGTAGTTGTTGTAGTAGTAGTGGTAGTTGTTATAGTAGTAGTGGTAGCAGCAGTTGTTGTAGTAGTACTAGTAGTCGTAGTAGTAGTAGTCGTTGTTGTTGTTTTTGTTGTTGCTGTTGTAGTAGTAGTAGTATTGGTAGGAATAGTAGTTGTAGTAGTTGAAGTAGTAGTAATAGTAGTTGTTGTAGTAGTAAAAGTAGTTGTAGTAGTAGAAGTAGCAGCAGTTCTAGTAGTAGCAGTAGCGGCAGGAATACTCATAGTAGTGTAGTTGTAGTAGTAGTAGAAGCTGTTGGAGCAGCTGTCGCAACAACAATAGTAGCAATAGTAGAAGATGTAGTATTAGTAGTAATAGCTGGAGCAACAGTTGCAGTAGCAGCTATAGTAGTAGTAATATTATTAGTTGTAGTACTAGTGGTAGTAGTAAAAGCAACACATGTAGTAGTAATAGTAGTAGCAGTCGTAGCCGCAGTTGTAATGGTAGTGCTGCTACTTCAGTTACTACTACTGTTCCTACTCCTACACATACTCCAAATACTACTACTACTGCTACTGCTACTACTACAATTACTACAACTACTGCTACAACTACTATTGCTACTACTACTACTACTACTACTACCACTACTCCACCTCCTCCTTCTCCTACTACTATTGCTACTACTATTGCTACTATTACTAATGCTGCTACTACTACTACTGCTACTGCTACTGCTGCTGCTGCTGCTACATACACTACTATTGCCACTACTATTACTATACTACTACTTCTATTATTACTATTACTACTATTACTACTATTACAACGACTACTACAATTACTACTACTACTGCTACCACTACTACTGCTACTACTACTACTACTACTATAATAACTACTACTAATAGTTCTACTACAACAGCTACTACTCTTGTTACTACTACTGATGCTACTACTGTAGCTACTACAACTACTATTGCTACTTTTAAAACAACAGCTACTGCTGCTGCTAATACTACAGTTACTACTACTAGAACTACCACTACTATACTACAGCTGCAACTACTACTACTGCTACTACTATTTCTACGCCTACTACTGCTGCTGCTGCTGCAATTATTGCTACTACTACTACTACTACTACAATAACTACTACTACTATTGCTACTACAACTGTTACTTCTGCTACTACATATGCGGCTACTACTACTACCACAACAACTACTACAACTGTTACTTCTGCTACTACATATGCGGCTACTACTACTACCACAACAGCTACTACAGCTGCTACTGCTATTTTTGCTACTGCTTCTGCAACTACTAGCCTTACTACTACTACTACTTCCACAACTATTACTAGTATTAATACTACTGCTGCTGCTGTTGCTACTGCTGCTACAACTATCACTATTGTTATTGCTGCTGTCGCTACTACTGCTACTACTACTATTACAATGATGACTTTTACTACTGCTACTACTGCTACAACTATTACTATTACTGCTGCTGCTGTTTCTGCTATTATTGCTGCTTCTGCTAGTACTACAACTACTACTCCTACTACCCCTACCGCTCCTACTTTTGGGGCTACTACTATTAGTACTACTACCACTGCTACTACAACTATACTATTACCACCTCTACTACTAATATACTACTGCTACTACTACTACTACTACTATTGCGGCAACTAATACTACTACAACTACTACAACAACTGATGCTACTACTACATCTACTACTACAACTTCTCCTACTACAACTACTACTGCTCCTGCTGCTGCTGCTACTACACTGCTACTGCTTTTACTGTAATTACTACTTCTACTACCACTACTACTACTGACACAACTGCTTTTACTACTACTATTATTAGTTTTGCTACTACTACTGCTACTACTACTACTACTGCTACCATTACTACTACTTGTACTTCTACTAGTACTACTGCAACTACTACTAATGCTCCTGCTACTACTACTGCTACTAGTACTATTGCTACTACTACTACTTCTATTATTACTACTACTGTAACTACTGCTACTCCTACTACTACTGGCACAACTACTTCTACTATTACTACTGCTACTACAACTTTTGCTGCTACTGCTCTGACAACTGCTACTATGACAATCTTCTACCATTGCTACTACCGCTACTACAACAACTACTACTATTACTTCAAATATTACTACTACTATTAATAGTACTACTACTACTACTACTACTACTACTACTACTACTGCTGCTACCATTGCTACTGCCACTACCACTGTGACTACTACTGCAACTACTGCTACTTCTTGCACTTCTATTACTACTGCTACTACTTTTATTGCTATAATTGCTGCAACTCCTAATAATACCACTACTTCTACTACTACTATTATACTGCTAGTATTACTACTTGTACTATTAACTCCACAACAACTATTACCTGTACTACTTCTACTACTATGACTACTACAACTACTACTTCTACTACTATCACTACTGCTACTACTATCACTGCTACCACTACTACGATTGCTACTTCTGCTACTTCAACTACTATTGCTACAACTACTACGACTGTTGCTTCTACTACAACAACAACATCTACTTCTACTACTACAGCTACATGTGCTACTACAACTACTTCGGCTACTACTGCTACTATTGTTGCTGCTCATACTGCTGCTGCTACTACTTCTACCATCACTACTACTGCTACAACTACTGGTACTACTACTATTGCTAGTACTACTACAACAACTATTGTTACTACTTTGTTGCTACTTTTGCAGCTACTACTACTATTCAACTACAACAACAACTACTACTACTATAACAAAAACTGCTACTACAGCTACTACTACAACTACTACAATGACTAATACTACTACTGCTTCTACTTCTTCTTCTTCTACTACTACTACTACTACTAATACTAATGCTACTATTACTACTACAAATACTAATATTACAATTATTGCAACTACTACTACTGCTACTACTACAACTTCTACTACTACTCCTTCTACTACAGATACTAATGTTACAACTAGTAGAACTAAAATTACTACAACCACTGCTACTGCTGCTACTATTACTTGCACTACTGCTACTACTGCTACTACAACAACGACTACTACTATTGCTTCTAGTACTACTACTATTACCAATAATACTACTACGATACTACTACTTCTAATAGTACTACTTTTGTGGCTACTAATACTACTACTACTACTACAACTACTTCTCCTACTATTTCATCTACTACTACTAGTTCTCCTACTACTGCTACAACTACTGCTACAACACTGCTACTGCTTTTACTATAACTACTACCTCTACTTCCATTACTAATACTTCTGCGACTACTACTGCTACTACTAATGCTGCTACAAGTACTACTTCTGCTACCATTATTGCTACTTCTACTACTACTACTATTACTACCGCAACTACTACTAATGCTACTGCTACTATTACTGCAGTACTAGTAATACTACTGCTGCTACTACTTCAATTCTCGCTACTACAGCCACTACTGCTACTCCTACTACTACTACTGGCACAACTACTTCTACTATTACTACTACTGTTACTACTACTACCATTGCTGCTGCTACTGACCTTACAACTGCTACTACTACAACTTCTACTGCTGCTGCTGCTGCTGACCTTACAATTGCTACTACTACAACTTCTACTGCTGTTGCTGCTACTATCCTTACAACTGCTACTACCACAACTTCTACCGCTACTACTGCAACAACTACTACTACTACAATTATTACTTCTACTATTATTACTACTACTACTACTACTACAATTGCGGCTACTACAAGTACTACTACAACAACTGCGGCTACTACGAGTACTACTACTACTTCTGCTGCTACTATAACTACCGCTACTACTTCTATTCTATAATTGCCTCTACTATTACTAATACCACTGCTGCTGCTGCTCTTACGTCTACTAGTAGTACTAATAACTCTGCAACTACTATTACTACTACTACCTCTACTACTATGACAACTACAACTTTTACTTCTACTACTATCACTGCTATTACTACTATTACTCCTACAAATACTTTGACTGGTACTACCGCTACTGTAACTACTGCTACTACTTCTACTGGAATTACTGCTACTACCACTACTACTATTGCTACGACTAGTACTATTGCTGCTGCTGCTTCTCATATTGCTACTACTGCTACTTCTCATACTACCACTACTGCTGCTGCTGCTACTAGTACTACTACTGCTGCTAGTACTACTACTATGACTACTCTTACTACTTTTGCTGCTACATTTGCGGCTACTACATCTACTACTACAACTACAACAACAACAACAACTACTACTACAGCAACAATTGCTACTACTGCTACTACTACAACTACTACAATGACTAATACTACTACTATTTATACTTCTACTACTACTACTACTAATGCTAATGCTACTACAACTACAACTGCTACTACTACTACGAATACTACTATTACAACTACTGCAACTACTACTACTGCTATAATTGCTACTTCTACTACTACTCCTTCTATTACAAATACTAATATTACAACTACTAGAACTACTGCTACTACTACTATTACTTGCACTACAACTACTGCTACTACTGCTACTACTAATAGTTATGCTACTACTAGTTCTACAACAACTACTACTACTACTACCACTACTGCAACTGCTTCTACTACCGCTACTACTACTACTGCTGCTACTACTACTAGTATTGTTAGTACTACTGTTGCTAGCTCTACTACTATGTTGGTACTTTACTACTAGTAGTAGTGCTGCTACTGCTGCTACGACTACTATAACTACAACTATTACTACAACTACTAGTAGTATCACTACACTATTGGTACTACTAATTTTGCTATTGCAGCTACTACAACAACAATAACAACTACTATTACTACAGCTACTCTTAATGCTAGTGCTACTAATGTTGCTGCTGCTACTAATACTACTTCTACGACTACTACTACTGCTGCTTCTTGTACTAGTACTTTTGCTACTACTGCTGCTGCTGCTGCTGCTACTACTACTACTATTTCTATTACTACTGCATTTACTGCAAATATTACTACTGTTACAACTACTGCTACTGCTGCTGATACTACTACTAATACTACTACTGCCATTACTACTAGTACTACAGCTTCCCCTAGTACCACTACCCCTACAGCTACTACTGCAAATAATTCTACAACCACTACTACAACTACTAGTCATACTACTACTACTAATACTACTTCTACTACTACTATTACAACTACTACTGCTACTACTATTACAACAACTACTACTACAACTACTGTTGTTGCTACTGCTGCTACGGCAACTGCTATTCTGCTACTGCTGCTACTACTACTTCTACTGCTACTCCAACTGCCACCACCACTACTACTACTGCTGCTGCTACTATTGCTACTGCTATTACTACAACTACTGCTACTACTGCTACAACTATTAGTACTGCTACTGCTTCTGCTACAATTACTGCAACTACAATTGCAAGTACAACTACTACTACTACTGCTAGTGTTACTACTACTACTATTACCACTACTACTACTACTATTATTACTACTACCGCTAATACTACTACTACTACTACTACTACTACTACTACTACTACTACTACTACTACTACTGCAGCGACTAATACTACTACTACTACTATTACGGCTACTAATACTACTACTACTACTTCAACTACTACTACTACTTCTACAATTACTACTAGTACAACTACTGCTATTGCTACTGCAACAACACTGCTACTACTTCTATTACGGTTACTACGGGGGCTACCACTACTATTAATGCTAAAACTACTGTTGCCACTACCACTAATACTGCTGCTACTACTAATGCTACTACTGCTGCTGCACTGCTACTACTACTGCTACAACTACTGTTGTTTCTAGTGTGACTACTACAACTTTTGCTACAACTACCGCTACCTGTACTACTACTACTACTGCAACTACTACTACTACTACTACTACTACTACAACGGCAACTAATACTACTACTTCTACAACTACTTTTATTTTTACTACTACAGCTACTACTGCTACTATTACTTCTATGACTACTACAACAACTACTACTGCTACTCCTATTACCAATCAAACTATGACTACTCCTGCTACTACTGCTGCTACTTTACCTATAGCTACTCGTACTAGTACTACTGTAACTACTATTACGGCTACTGCTACCACTACTACTTCTAATCCAACTTATAATGCGAGTACTACATTTATTACAAGTGCAACTACTACTACCGTTGCTACTACTACTACTACTGCTACTACTACTACTAGTACTACCACTACTATAGCTGTTGTTGCTGCTACTACAACAACTACTTCTACTAATACTCCTACTACTACTGCTACTACAATTACAACTCCTACTTCTAATACTGCTTCTACTACTACTACTGCTACTACTTCTCCCAATGCTACTATTATTATTACTACTACCACTAATACTATTGCTACTATTACTACTGCTACTACTACTGCCACTATTGCTCCTGCTACTACTACTACTACCACTACTACTGCTACTACTACTACCGCATCTATTACTACTATTACTACTACCATCGCTACTACTTCTACTATTACTACTGCTACTACTACTACAACAACTACTACTGCTGCTGCTGCTACTGCTACTACTATTGCTACTGCTATTACTACAACTGCTGCTACTATTGCTACAACCGCTGCAGCTATTACTACTACTACTACTTCTACTGCTACTGCTTCTGCCGCTATTACAGCTACTGCAATTCCTACAACTACTACTACTACTACCACTTTTACTTCTACTACTATTACCTCTACTACTACTACTACTACTACCTCTACTGCTACTACTTCTACAACTACTACGACTACTACTACTACTGGTACTACTACTATTACTACTACTTCTCCTACTACAACTTTTCCTACTAGAACTACTGCTACTACCACTCTTACTCCTTCAACTATTACTACTACTACTACTATTACTGCCGTAGCTACAATAGCTACTACAACTACTGAAACTACCATAATTTCTCCTGCTACTACTACTGCTGCTAGTATAATGCTACTACAAATAATGCTACTACTACTACACTTCCACTTCGACAACTACAACCACCACTATTACTGCTACTATGACTACTACTACTTCTCCTACTACTACTTCTACTATTACTACGATAGCTACTACTACTACTGCTACTACTACTACTACTACTACTACAGCTACAACAGCTACTACAACAACCCCAACTATGAAAAATACTATGACTACTACTACTACTATTACTACTGCAACTATTGCTACTATTGCTATTATTGCTACTACTACTGCAACTGCTACAACGGCTACTACTACTACGTATAATATTACTGCTACTACTACTGCACCTACTTCTACTGCTACTACTACTACAGCTACTACGATTACTACTACTGTTGTTGCTATTACAACTACTGCTACTACTGCTACTATTATTATTTCAACTACTACTAATTTTACTACTACTACTAGGACTACTACTGCTGCTGGTACTACTGCATCTTCTGCTACTGTTATTGGTATTTCCCCTTCTCTTACGACTACAACTACTACAACAACTACAAATACTCTTGCTACTGCTACTATTACTACTACTGTGACTACTACTACTAATACTACTACTACTACAACACCTACTACTAATACTACTACTACTACTACTACTATTACTATAGATACTAATGCTACTACTATAACTACAACAACTACTTCTACTGCTACTGCTACTGCTACTACCACTACTACGAATACTAATACTGCTGCTGCTGCTTCTACTACTACTAGTACAACTACTACAACAACTGCTACTACAACTGCTACTGCTATTGCTACTACTACTACCACTCCAACTGTTGCTACTGCTACTACTGCTTTTACAACCACTAATACCACTACTCCTGCTACTACTATGACTACTACTACTAGTCCTGTTATCCCTGCTACTGTTGCTATTGCTACAACTACTTCCACTACTACTACTCCTGCTGCTGCTGCTACTACTGCTACAAACGTTATTTTAGCTACTACTATTTTTACTACAACAACTACTACTATGACTACTACTACCCGTATTACTGCTACTACTACTGCTGCTACGGCTACTATTACTACTACTTCTCCCCCTACTACAACAACGGATACTACTACAACAACTATTACTAATATTACTACTTCTTCTACAACTACTACTACTCCAAATACTGTTATGGCTACTACTACTACTGCTGCTGCTGCTGTTGCTACCGAAACTACAACTACTCCTACTACTGCTAATACTGCTGCTGCTGCTCCTACTACTCCTACTAGTACTACTCCGGCTGCTTCTACTACCAATACAACTACTATTGCTCCTTGTACTGCTATAACTACTATAATTTTTACTAATAATACTCCTACTACTACTGCTACTACTACAATTTCAACTGTTCCTCTTACTACTGTTGCACTGCTCCTGCTACTACTGCTACTGGTCCTACTACTACTGCTACTACTGCCACTATTACTACTACCACTGCTACTACTACTACTAAGACTGCTCCAACTTCTATAACTACTTCAACTACTATAACTACTGCTACTGCTACTCCTGCTACTAGTATTGCTACTCCTGCTACTACTAATACTACTACTACTACTACAACCATTTTTACTACTACAGATACTCCTACAACTATTGCTACTACTGATACTCCAACTACTATTGCTAATACTGCTACTCCTACTACAATAACTACCCCTCCTACGTTTACTACTACTACAACTAAAACTCTAATTACTACAAGTGCCACAACTGCTCCTACTGCTACTACTAATGCAACTTCTATAACTACTTCAACTAGTACTACTCCTAGTAGTACTACTACTGCTTCAACAACTTCTACGGCTGCTTTGACTACCACTACTGCTACTACTACTACTATTACTACAACAACAACAACTACTACTGCTACCACTACAACTACTTATACTACTTTCGCTACTACTTTTACAACCACTACTACCATTACTACTTTCTCTAACACTACTACTATTGCAACTACAACTACTATGAAACTACTAACTACTACTAGTACCAAAACTATTACTACAACTACAACTACTACTAATACTACTACTGCTTCACCTTCTACTACAATTTCTTCTACTAGAACTACTTCTACTACCACTCCAACTTTTACTAATAGTACTACTACTACTGCCACGGCTGCATTAGCTACTACTGCAACAACAACTACTACTACGTCTCCTACTACAACAACTACTATTGTTGCTACAATTGCTACTACAAATACTGCTACTACTACTCCTACTCTTACTTCTACTACTACTACTGCTACTACCACTACTAATTCTCCTACTTGTACTATTACTACTACTACGATACCTACTACAACTACAGCTACTAATACTACTTCTACTATAGCTACAACAACTACTACAACTACCCCAACTACTAAAAATACTACAACTACTACTACTACCACCACTACTGCTACGATTGCTACTATTGTTATTATTGCTACTACTACTACAACTGCTACAATGGCTACTACTACTACTACTAATATTACTACTAGTACTACTGCACCTGTTTCTACTGCCACTACTGCTACTGCTACTACAACAACCACTGCCACTACTGCTCCTACTCCTCCTACTACTACTACTACTACTACTACTACAACAACAACTACTACTATTTATACTACTACTACTACTATTACTACTACTCCTGCTACTACAACAACAACTACTACTACTATTATGTCAGCTACTTCTGCTTTTACTACAACTACTACGATTAGTACTGCTACTGGTACTACTACTGCTGCCGCTACTACTACTAATATTTCTCCTTCTATTATGACTCCAACGATTATAACAATAACAACTACTACTACTGTTGCTGCTACTACTACTCCAACTGTTACCTCTACTACTAGTATTGCAGCTACTACTGCTACTGCAACTACTACTACTCCTGCTGATACTATTTCTTCTACTACTACTTCTACTATTACTACTTCTACTCCAGCTTCTACTACTACAACTATTGCTATTATTTTAAGAAATAATACTACTACAACTACTACTACTACTACTTTTCTACTATTGGAACAGCAACTCCCACTTCTAGTGCTAATACTACTACTCCTACTGCTACTACCAATTCCCCTACCACTACTGCTACTGTTGCTACTATTACTACTACGACTGGTACTACTACCACTACTACTAATACTGCTCCAACTATTACTACTACTGCAACTACTATTACTATTGCTACTACTACTGCTACTGCTGCTTTTGGTACTACTACTACCACTCCTCCTACTACTACTGTACAATTGCTACTGCTACTACTGATAACCCAACTTCTCCTACTACTACGACTAGTCATACTACGATAGCTACTACTACTACTACTACTACTTCTGCTACAACAAAAACTACTACTACATCAACCACTAAAACTACTACTACTACTGTTGCAGCTACAACTGCTATTATCACTACTACTAATATTATGCTACAATTTCGTCTACTACTACTACTTCCACTACTACTGCTACGACTGCTGCAACTTCGACTATTACTGGCACTTCAACAACTACTACGATTACTGCTACTACTACAACTGCTATGACTATTGCTATAGCTACTGCTGCAACTACTACTACTCCAACTGCTACACCGACTACAACTACTACTGTTACCACTGCTACTGCAACTACTACTACCACTATTACTACCAATGCTACTACTACCACTCTTACTACTACTACGACTACTCCAGCTACAATTATGACTACACTTGCCCCTACTGCTCCTACTACTACTACTCCTGCTGCTTCTACTACTAATATGGCTACTACTACTCCCTCTACTACTACTACTACTACTACTATTATTTTTACAATTAATACCCCCGCTGCTACTACTATTGGTCCTACCACTATTGCTTCTGCTGCTACTGCTACTACTACAACAACTACTAATACTGCTCCAATTACTGCTACTGCTATTGTTGTTACTACCACTACTACTTGTACTGCTACTACTCTTATAACTACTAGGCTATATGACTACTACTAGTGCTACTACTAATACCACTACTGCTACTACTACTATGCCATGACTTACTACTACTTTTGCTAAAACTACTTTCACTACGACTACTACAACTAGTACTACTACTATTTCTGCTACTACTTGCACTACTTCTCCTACTTCTACGACTTCTGCTACTAGAACTACTACTATAGCTACCACTACTACTTCTGCTGCTGCTGCTCCTACTACAACTACTAGTACTACCACTACAACAATTACAACTTCTACTATTACTACAGCAACTACTGCTACCACAACGACTACTACAACTTTTGCTACTATTGCTACTGCAAATACTACTGCAACTTCTACTATTGCTACTGCTAATACTACTTCTTCCCCGACACCCAGTACTACTGCTCCTATTGCTACTACTACTCCTAATTCTACAACTAATACAACCGCTACTGCTACTCCGAACACTACTACTACTGATGCTTTTATTACTAATTCTCTTACTAAAGCTTATGCTACTACCGCTATTACGACTACTAGTACTACTACTACTATTAGTACTACAACTACTACTCCTACTACTACTACTGTCACTACTGCTGCTAGCACTCCTACTACTACTACTATTACTATTGCTGCTACTACTACAACTACTACAACTGTGGCAACTACAATAGCAATTACAACTACTGCTTATGCTACTACTGCTACTACTTCTACTACTAGTACGGTTGCTACAACAACAACTACTGCTGCTGTTGCTGCAACTAATACTACTACTTCTGCAACTACTACTACTACTTCTACTACTAGTACTACTACTACTACTACTATTACTACTACTACTACTACTACTACTACTACTACTACTACTACTACTCCTCCTCCTCCTTCTGCTACTACTACTACTGTTCCTGCTATAGCTACTACTACGACTGCTGCGGATGCTGCTGCTTCTACTACTCCTACTACTGCTACTACTACTTGTACTACCACAAATGCTACTATCGCTATTGCTATTAATGCTTCTACTACTACTATTACTACTATGGCTACAACTACAACTACTACTACGAGGACGATGACTACTACTACGACTATTACTACTACTATTCCTAGAACTCCTACTACTTCTATTACTACTACTACGACTATTTCTGCTACTACTACTCCAACTACTACTGTTGCTACTTCTACTACTACCGCAATGTCTCCTACTACAACTACTACTGCTACTAGTAGTTCTGCCATAACTACTGCTATTGGTACTAATAGTACTACCACTACTATAAATATTACTATAGCTATTACTACTACTGCTACTTTTGTTGCTGCTACGACAACTACTGGTTCTACTACTAATACTACTGGATCTATTGCAGCTACTGCTATTGCTACTATTACTACTTCTACTACTTCTTCTAGTACTACTACAACTCATGCTACCAATGCTAATATTATTATCTGTCCTGATGATAATCCTTCAACTACTGTTGCTACTAGTACCTCTTCAATTGCTACTACAAATAATACTCCTACAACTGCTGCTAGAAATACTACTCCAACTACTGCTACTTCTACTACTGCTCCTACTACCACTATTGTTGCCACCAATACTACTGCAACTTCTCCCACAAATACTACTACTCCTACTGCGACTACTACTACAACCTCCAATGTTACTACTAATACTCCTACTACTAGAGCTACTACTAGTACTACTATGACCACCACTACTACTGCAACTCCAACTACTACCACTATTGCTACCACTATTATTACTTCTACTACGGCTACTATTGTTGCTATTTTTGCGACTGCAACTACAACTACTACTTGTATTACTACTACGGTTGCTATGACTAATACATCTGCTACTACTATTGCTACTACTCTTCAGCTACGACTACTACTACAACTGCTGCTGTTGTTGTTGCTGCTACTACTACTACTACTACTTATACTATTGCAACTACTGCTGCTACTACAACAACTTCTACTACTACTACTACCACTGCCACTTCTACAACTACTACAACTTCAACAACAACAACTACTGTGATAGTTACAACAACAACAACTACTACTACTTTTACTGCGACTACTGCTACTACTACAAGTACAACTACTTTCGCCACAACAACTACATGTACTACTGCTACTACTACTACTTGTACAACTGCAACTACTGCTCCTACTACAACTACTTCTACTACTACTACTACTACCACAACCACTTCTCCTACTACTATAACTTCAGCAACAACAACCACAACGACAATTACAACAATAACTACTACTACTTTTACTGTGACTACTGCTACTACTACAACTACCACTACTTCCGCCACAACTACTAGTAGTACTGCTACTATAACTCGAGTTACATCCACTTGAACTACTAGATCTACTTTGACTACTACATCTTCTACTACTAGTACAACCACTAGTACTACTAATACTACTACTACTACCATCATGACTACTACTACTACTACTACTATTACAACCACTACTACTTCAGATACTACAACTACTACTAGTGCTAAAACTACTACTTCTGCTACAGCTACTGCTACAACTACTACAACTAGTACTACTATTACTAGTACTGCTACTCCTACAGCAACTACTACTACTTATACTACTACTATTACTAGTACTAATACTCCTGCCGCGACTAATCCTGCAGCTACAACTACTTCTACTACTACTACTACAACTACTACTACTTATACTAGTGCTACTACTGCTATTGCTACTTCTTCTACTTCTCCAACTACTACTAGTACTGCTACTACTACTACTACTGTGGATACAACTACTGTTGCTACCACTACAACTACTACGACTGCTACTACTACAACCATTTTTACTACTACTGATACTCTTACAACTATTGTTACTGCTGATACTTCTACTACTACTGCTAATACTGCTACTCATACTACAATAACTACCCCTCCTACATTTACTACTACTACAACTACAACTCTAATTGCTACTAGTGCCACAACTGCTCCTACTGCTACTACTAATGCAACTCTATAACTACTAGAACTAGTACTACGGCTACAATGGTTGCTACTACTACTACTCTTACTAGTACTACTACTACTTCTACAACTTCTACGGTTGCTACGACTACTACTACTACTACTACTATTACTACAGCTACTCCTACTACTATTACTACAACAACAACAACAACTACTGCTACCACTACAACTACTTCTTCTATTTCTGCTACTACTTTTGCAACCACTACTACCACTACTACTTTTTCTAACACTACTACTACTGCAATTATTACTACTATAACAACTACTAACTACTACTAGAACTAAAACTATTACTACAACTACAACAACTACTACTACTATTGTTGCTTCACCTTCTACTACAATTTCTGCTACTAGAACTATTGCTACTGCCACTCTGACTTTTACTACTAGTACTACTACTACTACTACTACTGCTACTATTACTAATACTCCTGCTACTACTACTACTACTACTAATACTACTGATGCTTTTACTACAACTACTACGACAAATACTGCTATTGGTACTACTACTGCTTCCGCTAATACTACTAGTATTTCTCCTTCTATTATGACTCCAACTACTATAACAACAACTACTACTTCTGCTATTGCTACTACTACTACTCCAACTGCTACTTGTGCTACGAGATTGCAACTACTACTGCTACTGCAACTACTACTGCTACTGCTGCTACTATTTCTTCTACTACTACTTCTACTATTACTACTACTACTCCAGCTTATACTACTACAACTATTACTATTATTTTTAGAAATAATACTACTACAACTATTGCCACTACTACTCTTTTACTATTGTAACAGAAACTCCTACTCCTAGTACTAATACTATAGCTCCTACTACTACTACCACTCCACCTACCACTACTGCTATTGTTGCTACTATTACTACTATGACTAGCAGTACTACCACTACTACTAATACTACTACAACTATTACTACTACTACAACTACTGCTCCTATTGTTACCACTACTGCTGCTGCTGCTCTTGGTACTACTACAACCACTCCTTCTACTACTACTGTACAACTGCTACTGCTACTACTGATAACCCTACTTCTCCAACTACTACTACTAGTCGTACTACGATAGATACTAATACTACTACTACTTCTGCTACAACAAAAACTACTACTACACCAACCACTAAAACTACTACTACTACTGTTGCTGCTACTACTACTAGTACTGCGACTACTGCTACTATCGCTACTACTAATATGACTGCTACAATTTCTTCTACCACTACTACTACTACTTCTTCCACTACTACTGTTGCTGTTGCTACTGCTATTTCTACTACCACTACTACTACTACGACAACTACAGCTACGACTGATGCTATTTTGACTATTACTGGTACTTCTCCAACTACTGCGATTACCGCTACTACTACAACTACTATTACTATTGCTACAACTACTGTTACAACTACTACTACTCCAACTGATACACCGGCTACAACTACTATTGTTACTACTTCTACTGCAACTACTACTACTACTACTAATACTACTACTATTCTTACTACTACTACGATTGCTCCTACAACAATTAAAGCTACACTTGCTCCTATTGCTCCTACTACTACTATACCTGCTGCTTCTACTACTAATATGACTACTACAAGTCCCTCTACTACTACTACTACTATTATTTTTACAATTAATACCCCCACTGCTACTACTATTGGTCCTACTACTATTGCTTCTCCTGCTACTGCTACAACTACAACAACCACAAATACTGATCCAATTACTGCTACTGCTATTGTTGTTACTACCACTACTACTTGTACTGCACTACTCCTATAACTACTAGGCTGTATGACTACTACTAGTGCTACCACTAATACCACTACCGCTACTACTACTACCACCTTGACTTCTACTACTTTTGCAAAAACTACTTTGACTATGACTACTACTACTGTACTACTACTATTTCTACTACTACTTTAACTACTTCTCCTACTACTACTACTTCTACTACTAGAACTACTACTACTGCTGCTGCTGCTACTCTACTACAACTACTAGTACTACCACTACAACAATTACAACTTTTGCTACTACTACAAATACTACTGCTACCACAACAACTACTACAACTTCTACTACTATTGCTACTGCAAATACTACTACAACTTTTGCTACTGCTACTGCTTGTACTACTTCTTCCCATACACCTAGTACTACTGCTCCTATTGCTACTACTACTCCTAATTCTAATATTGCAACCGCTACTGCTACTCCAAACACTGCTATTACTACTGCTAATATTACTAATTCTCTTACTACAGCATATGCTACTACCGCTATTACAACTACTAGTTCTGCTACTTCCATTAGTACTACAACTACTACTCCTACTACTACTACAGTCACTACTTCTGCTAGTACTCCAACTACTACTACTATTACTTTTGCTGCTACTACTACAACTACTACAACTATGGCAACTACTGTAGCAATTACAACTACTGCTTATCCTACTACTGCTACTACTGCGACTGCTACTACTTCTACTACTAGTACGGCTGCTACAACAACAACTACTGCTGCTGCTACTGCAACTAATACTAATACCTCTGCAAGTAGTAGTAGTAGTAGTAGTAGTAGTAGTACTACTACTACTACTACTACTACTACTACAATAACAACTACTGCTCCGGCTATAGCTACTACTATGGTTGCTGCGGATGCTACTGCTTCTATTACTCCTACTATTGCTACTAATACAGGTACTACTATAAATGCTACTATTGCTATTGCTATTACTGCTTCTACTGCTACTATTAGTACAATAGCTACTACTACAACAACTACTACTACGAGGACGATGACTACAACTACGACTATTACTACGACTATTCCTAGAACTCCTACTACTTCTATTACTACTACTACTACTATTTCTGCTGCTACTACTACAACTACTACTGTTGCTGCTTCTACTACTACCGCAACGTCTCCTATTACAATGATTACTGCTACTACTCGTTCTGCCATAACTACAGCTACTGGTACTACTAGTACTACCACTACTAACAACTGTTACTACAGCTACCACTACTACTTCAGATACGACAACTACTACTAGTGCTAAAATTACTACTTGTGCTATAGCTACTTCTACAACTACTGCAACTAGTACTACTATTACTAGTACTACTACAGCTACCACTACTACTTCAGATACTACAACTACTACTTGTGCTATAGCTACTTCTACCACTACTGCAACTAGTACTACTATTACTAGTACTAAAATTACTGCTTCTGCTACAGCTACAACAACTACTACAACAACCCAAACTACTAAAAATACTATAACAACTGCTACTACCACCACTACTGCTATGATTGCTACTACTACTACAACTGCTACAATGGCTACTACTACTACTAATATTACTACTAGTACTACTACACCTTCTTCTACTGCTACCCCAGCTACTGCTACTACAACAACTACTACTACTTATACTAGTGCAACTACTGCTACTGCTACTTCTTCTACTTCTCCAACTACTACTAGTACTGCTACTACTACTACTGCTACCACTAGAACTACTACAACTGTTACTTCTTCAACCACTCCAACTACTACAAGTACTGGTGCTACTACTACTACTACCGCTACAACTATTGCTGCTACCACTGCAACTACTCCTCCTCCTCCTCCTCCTACTACTACCTTTACTACAACTGCTACTGGTAAAACTCTTCTCCTCCTCTGCCTCGTACTACTACTACAGCTTCGACTACTAATACTACAACTACTTTGATTGCTACTACTACAGCTACTACCACTGCTGCTGTTGCTACGCAACTAATGTTACTATTACTACGACAACTACTACAACTCTTACTGTCACTACTACTACCACTACTACTACAGCTGTTGCTACTGCTACTACTGCTACTATCTCCCCTACAGCAACTACTACTATTGAAACTATCACTACTGCTACTAATGCTACTATTGCAACAACTACTACTATTACTATTACTACTACAACTACTACTACTGCTACAACAACAACTATAACTACTACTACTACCACTAATGTAACTACCACTGCTACTGGTACTACTACTTCCACTAAACCTTGTACTTCTGTTACTAATACTACTTCTACTACTTCTACTACTACTGCTATTACAGCTAGTACTGCAACAACAACTACTACTACAATGACTACCACCACGACTACTATTACTTCTACTGCTACTAGTGCTCCTATCACTACTACTACTACTACTACTACTACTACTACTACTAGTGCTCCTATCACTACTACTACTACTACTAGTACTACTACTAGTACTACTACTACTACAACAACAACTACCATAGCTACTTCCACAAATACTACTACTACTCCTTCTACGAGTACTACTAAGACTCCTACTAATATTGCTACAACTACTTCTATAACTGCTACAACTACTACTTCTACTACTACAGCTGCTACTACTACATCTACTGCAACCCATGCTAATGTTACAGCTACTAATGCTATCTCTAATACTCCTACTATTGCTACTACTACTACTTCTGTTAATAATGCTACTACTACTGCTACACTACAACTATTACAGCTGCTTTGACCAATAATGCTACTACTACTACTACTTTAGATACTACTGCTGCTGTAATGGCTACTACTTCTACTTGCACCTATACTCCTACAACTGCTACAACTACCACTTCTGCTACCACTGCTATTGATGCAACTACTGTTGCTACAACTACAACCACTAACGCGGTTTCTTCCCCTACAGCTCCTACCACAACCACTAAAACAACTACTACTACTTAAACTGCTACTATAACTACTATTACTACTGCTACTACTACTGCTGCTGCTACTATTACTACTCCAGCTACTGCTGCTACTACTGCTGCTACTTCTACTACTATTACTACTACTACTACTACCACTTCTCCTACAACTACAACTACTGCTACTATAGCTACTACTACGACAATGACTACTACTATAACTACTACTACTAGTACAACTATTATTGTGACTACTACTACTACTACTAGTACTACTGTTGCCACTGCTACCGCTACTAGTACGACAGCCACTTCTACTACTACTACTGCACTTACTTCGACTTCTCCTACTGGTACTGCTACAACTACTGCTGCTGCTGCTTTACTAATACTACTGCAACTACTACTACCACTACTACTACCACTGCTAAAGCAACTACTACTACTGCTTCCGCTACAACTACAACTATTATTGTGACTACTACAACAACAACAACAACAACAACTACTACTACTACTACTACTACTACTACTACTACTACTACTACTACTACTACTAGTAGTACTACTAGTACGACTACTACTACTACAACAACAACAACAACTACTACTACTACGACTAGTACTGTTGCATTTGATACTACTACTTCTATTACCACCTCTACAATTGCTACTACTACAACTAGTCCTTTTACATCTTTTACAACAACTACTACTACGACAGCTGCTGCTACTACCACAACAGCTACTACTATGCCTACTATTGTTCCCACTACTTCTCCTACTACTACTACTACTACTACTACTACTACTACAACTAATACTACTACTACTGCTACTACTATGACTACTGTTACTACTATTACTACTACTGGCACTAGTACTACAACTGCGACTACTAACACACCTACTACTACTACCACTACTACTATTGTTGCTACTACTACTTCCACCACAGCTATAATATGACTACAACTATTACTACTAGAACTATTGCAACTGCCACTACTACAATTGCCACTACTACTGCTACTCCTACTTCTTCACCTGCTCATACTTCAACGACTACTACCACTACTACTCCTACTGCTACTCCTACAACTACTACAACAACTACTACTACTCATACTACTGCTCCTAATCCTATAACTATAGCTACTTCTACTATTACTGCTACTACTATTGCTACTGCTACAATGACTACCACAATAACTACTGCCATAGCTATTACCACTAGTACTGCTACTACTGCTACTACTAATATCGCTACTACTACTGCTACTATTACTGCTACTGTTACTACTGCTACTGCTACTACTGCTACAGCTATAACCACTTCTACTACTTCTACTATCGCTATAACTATTGCTACTACTACAAATTCTGCTGCTATATCTACAACTACTGCTGCTACTACTACTATTGCTACTACTACTACTAATATTAACACTAATACTACTACTACTACACTATTACTACTACAACTACCCCTACTACTGCTTCTATTACTAAAACTGCTACTGTTACTACCACTACTACTACTACTACAACTAGTCGTACTACTTCTATTACAACAACAACTACTATAGCTACTCGTGTTACTACAATAATAACTATTGCTGTAGCTACTCCTACTGCTACAACTAGTACTACTGCTGCCACTGCTACTGCTGCTACTACTACTACAACTATTAATACTACAACAACAACAACTACTACTACTAATACAACTATAAGTTCTACAACTATTGCCACTTCTACTATAACCCCTACTACTATGACTGCTACTCCTACTGCTAGTCCTACTACTACTACTACTAACACTTCAACTACTCCTACTACTACTGCGACTGCCACTACTTTTGCTAATATTACTATTACTACTATTTCTACTGCTACTGCTACTATTACAATAGATACTGCTACTATTACTACTGCTACAACAACTACTACTATAATTACTACTATTGCTGCTACAACTATTACTACTACCACTACTCCTACATCTACAACTACTGCTACTACTAGTCCTATTACTACTACTACTATTGCTATTGCTACTACTAGTACTGTGACTCCTACAACTACTACTACTACAACTGCTACTATTGCTACAACCACTACTACTGCTACTACTACTCTTACGGCTCGTACTACTACTGCCACTACAGCTACGAATGCTAATGCAACTGCTACTATTGCTACTGGTACTACTACTACTACAACTTCTTCTACTTCTACTCCAACTACGACTACCATTCTTACCCTAACTACTGCTACTACTGCTACAGCTAGTCCTACTACTACTACTACAACTACTACCACCACTACTACAACTACAACAACTACTACTACGATTGCTACTACTACTGCCACTACAACTACTACTCCTACAGCTACTACAATTGCCACTGCTACTATAAGTACTACTACTACTGTAATTGCTACTGCTAATACTACTACTATTACTGCTAGTACTACTACAACTGCTACTTCTGTCACTACAACTACTACTACTGCTGCTGCTAGTACTATTACTACCATGGTTTTACGTTTCGGCTGAAATCGAGCCATTTTGGCCGAAACGGTTGGTTTCGGCCGGTCCCAAACCGAAACCCTATTTTGGGCTCGCGCGGGCAGGCGGGAGCTCACCGGGGTCATGTGCGCGAGAGAGCGAGAGCTCGTTGGGCTCTCGCACGCGGGGGAGAGCTCGCCAGCCTCATGGAGAGGGGGGGGACCTCATGCCGGCTTCGTGTCCGAGCCAAAGGGCCCTGCGCACTCGCTAGTCTACCGCCGCTCCCTCGCCTATCTCGCGCCCTTACTAACCTGGCCCATACTACCGCAAGTTGAGGCCGGCCTTACACTGGGGCGATTACTATCGCCAATTTGATTTCGACGTCGTTATCGGTTTTTGGCAGATACTATTCACGTACATAATATTATTGTCGTGATTATTCATTATTTTTTAAAATGTTTAGATATATTATAATTTTAAAATTTGAAGTTAAAAATTAATTAAAATAAAGTTAAATATTAGTCAGAATATAATTAATAAAAAGAATATTTTGGTTGAAACTGAAATGAAAATGATTTTGATCGAAACATGTTGATTTTTTTGTTCACGTGCATGCGTGCATGATCGTTCCACCGAAAGTAAAGGCAAAAAAAATTTGTGTCGGTCTTACCCCCATGTGAATCGCTATCACGAGATTGTGCGGAGTTAGTTGTTCTCGTATGTCTATAAATGTTCATCTGGATCGTTCAAGTACTGAATTAATAATTTCACATCCAGATGTTTTAAACTCAAATGATGATGATGATGATTAGTTGTATTACATTATATTCTGGTCGTGTTGTTTGATGTTCTGGCTCATATGCCTACAAATGTTCGTCCGGATCATCCAGGTACTAAATTTGTAATTCCACGCCTAGATGTTCCAAACTCAACTGATGATGATTATGATGATTAGTTGTATTATCTTAGAATTTATAAATTATGTATGTGTGAAGTACATTTTTATGAAATGTTAAATGTGCTTATGTTAATTTTTAACTTTTAATCATATTTATATTATTTCTTGTATGTTTTTTTAATACACTAATATATATCAAAAGTAGACGATATCCGTGACTAACTATCAAAATTAATATTAATTGACTAAAATAATATTTAATATTATGGTAAAATTAAGTATAAATTCATTCCTAATTTTTCAAATTTTTCCAAATGTTTTTCAATATTTTATCGTATTTTTAATTTGAAGTCAAAGTACAACTAAAATATAGTGCAACTCAGGTCAACACCCAATTAATAATTTAAAAAAATCTTTCGGCTGAAATCGAAACGGCCGAAACATATCGGTTTCGTTGGGTCCCGAAACTGCACCATAAAACCTTGATTACTACAACAACTGCTACTACTACCACTACTACCACTGGTACTATTACTACTATTACTACTACCACTGTTACTGCTACTACTACTATTATTGCTACTATTACTTGCTACTACTACTAATGCAACTACTGCTACTACTACTATTGTTGTTACCACTATTGCTTCTCCTACTACTACTAATGCTACTACAACAACGTCTACTACTACTATTACTATTACTACTACTCCTACTTTGACTACTACTGCGAGCACTAATACTACTACTCCTGCTGCTGCGACTACTACTCCTATTACTACTACTGCTATTGCTGTGACTACTACTATGCTGCTACTACTGCCACTATTGCCACTCCTACTACTACTACTGCAACTACTGCTGCTGCTGTGGTAACTACTAATACAACTGCTACTACTATAATAGCTGTTGTTGCTACTATTACTACTACTATTGCCAATACTACTACTACTCTCACTCATACAACTACTAATGCGACTCCTACTACTACTACTACTCATAATACTACTACTACTACTGCTACTACTACTACTACTACTACTATTGCTCCTGGAACTACTGCTTCTATGACTACTACCACTGCTACTATTACTACAATTGCAACTACAATTGTTGCTACGACTACTACTATTTCTAACATGACTACTATTACTACAACTGCTACTACTATTTCTACTGCTACAACAACTGTCACAAGAACTACAGCCACAGCTATTACAACTAGTACTGCTACTACTACCACTAATACTGCAACTACCATTGCTACTATTAACGCTACAAGTGCTACTACTACAAACACTTCTACTTCTACTGCTATTAATACTCCCACTGCTACTACTACTACTACTGCGACTAATGCTACCGCTACTATTACTACAACAACTACTGCTACTACTACTACTGCGACTAATGCTACCGCTACTATTACTACAACTACTACTAATAGTACCAAAAATACTACAGCTACTGCTATTACTATTACTAATTGTACTACTACCACTAACTACGACTACTACTACTACTACTTATTACTACTGCTTCTACTACTCCTAATAATCCTCCTACAACTACTATGGCTGCTACTACTGCTATTGCTACTACTATAACAACTATTATTACTAGTATTCCTACTAATCCTCCTACTACTACAGCAACCACTACTACTACTGCTGCTGCTGCTGTTGGTCCAGCTGCTATTACTACTACTATTGCTGTTGCTACTACTATTACTACTACTAATACTACTACTACTACTACTACAACTACTACAGCTACTTCTACTACTACAACAACTACAACTACAACTAGTACAACTGCAACAACTGTTACTACTTCTGCTACTACTACTGTAACTGATAATTTTTCTGCTGCTACAACTACTGCTGGAGCTGCTACTATTACTACCACCACTACTACTACTGCTACTACAAATACTACTACAACAACTGCTACTATCGCAGATATTGCTACTAATTCTAATCCTACTACTATTTTTATTACTACTACTGCTAATAGTTGTGCTTCTGTGACTATTGCTACTTGTACTACAACTGGTACTACTACTACTATAACTACTACTGTGACTACTGTTACTACTACAGCTACTACCACTAACACTAATACTACTGCTAATAATAATTCTACTACTACAACTACCCTACTACTACTACCATTCCTAGTACTGCAACTACAACTACTATTGCTACTACTGCTATAGCTTCTTATGATGCTACTACAATGACTACTACTACTACTTCTACCCCTACAACTACCACTGCTACTACTAATATAACTACTATTAATACTACTACTATTACTACTACTACTACAACAACTACTACTACTACTGCTTCCACTCAAACTATTTTTGGCACACTACTACAATTGCTACCACTACTACAACTATTGCTACAACTACAACTGCTACGATTGCTACTACTATAACTACTAGTCCTAGTACAAAAATTGTTGCTACTACTAATTTTACTATTACTGATACTGCTACTACTACAACTACTTCTACTACAACTATCACTAGTACCATTATTACTTGCTACCACTACTAACACCACTACTACTACCACGACTATTACTATCACTACTGCTATTTCTCCTACTACTACTACTACAGCTATAATCACTGCTACTTCTATCACAACTGCTACTCCAACTACCACTACTGCTACTACTATTACTGTTACTACTACTACTACTACTACTACGACTACTAGCCCCACTACTACTTCTATTACTACTGCTACTCCTAATGCTACCACCTCTCCTAACAATAGTGCTACTACGACAACAATAACAATTACTATTACTACTATTCCCCCTCCTCCGGCTACTACTACTGCTATTGTTGCTACTACCACTACTACTACAACTACTGCTAATTTTGCTACTGCTTCTACTAATACTGCCACTACTACAATAACTACTACTACTACTCCTCCTCCTCCTCCTACAGCTACTCATTCTACTATGACTGCTATGGCTACTATTACTACTGCTACTGCTACTACAACAACTTCAACTATAGCTGCTGTTGCTACTACAATAACTACTACTACTACTACACCACCACTACGACTGCTACAAGGATTGCCACTATTACTCACACTCCTCCTCCTCCAACTACTACCTCAACTCCTAATTCCACTACCGCTCGTAATACTACTACTACCACTACTACAACTACGACAACTATAATTACTACTATCACAACTATAACTACTACTATGGCTAAAACTACTACTGTTACTACTACTACAACTACATCTTGCACTACTGCTACTATAACTGATGCTAATGTTACTACTGATACCATTGTTTCTGCTAAAGCAACTGCTATAACTACTACTACTACGACTTTTATTCTGACTACTACTACTGCTACTACGGCTGCTACTGCTATTGCCTCTACTACGGTAACTACTAGTGCTCCTACTACTACTACTACATCTCCTACTCCTACTACACCTACTTCTACCACTGCTAGTCCTACTACTACTACTACTTCTACCACAACTGCTACTAGTACTATTCCTACTGCTACTGCTGCTGTTGCTACTACTACTGCTCTAATTGCTACCACTACAACTTCTATAACTATAGCTTTTACTACTACAACTATTATTTCAACTACTCATACTGCTACTACAACTGTTATTGCTCCTGCTACTGCTACTATTACTGCTGCTATGGTTGCAAGTACTATGGCTTCTGCTACAACTTTTACTGCTACTACTAGTACTACTTCCATTACTACTATGACTACTACTGCTACTACTATTGCTGCGGCTATGACTACTGCTACTTCTAATCCTACTGCTAGTACTTTATGACTACTACTACTACAACTCCTACTACTACTACCACTCCAACAACTCCTATGACTACTACTACTACTTCTACTACTACTACAATAACTACTACTACCATAACTACTACTCCTACTACTTCTACGACTACTACTAGCATTACCACCATTTCTACTACTACTACAACTACTATTGCTACTAGTACTATTACTATAATACTACTCCTACTACTGCTACTCTTGCTAACACTCTTACAACTTCTAGTACTACTTCTACTACTGATACAATTGCTACATTCGTACCACTACTACAACAACAACTACTACTACTACTACTACAACAACAACAACAACAATAACAACTACTACTACTACTACTACTACTACTACTACTACTACTACTACTACTACTACTATTACTACTACTCCAACTATTACTTCTACTACCACTACTACTACTACTAGTGCTACTACTGATAATACTAGTACTACTACTATGACCATTATTATTACTACTACAACTACTACTTCTTCTGCTACTATTATTACTATGACTACAACTATTACTTCTACTAGCACTATTATTACGACTGCTACTAGTACACTGCTTCTACTACTACTACGACAACCACTGTTGCTACTACTACTCCTACTTCTATTACTAATGCTGCTACTGCTATTGCTACTACTGCTGTAGCTACAACTACTAATACTAATAGTAATACTATTGTTGTTGTAATTACTACTACTAATAATATTACTACTTTTGTTGGCAGTTCTGCTGCTACTACTATAATTGCTACTCCTACTACTAAAACAGCTATAGCAACTACTACTAATACTACTATTAATACTACTACTACTACTACTGTTGCTGCTGTTGCTAATATTATTATTGGTACTACTACTACTCCTACTACTACCATTGCTACTACTACTACTACTCTTACTACTACTATTACTGCTAATACTACTACTATTGCTACTACTACTACGTATATTGCTACTATTACTCTTACTATAATTAGTACTACTCTTACCACTGCTACTACTGCTACTGCTACCACTACTACAACTAGTACTATCGCTACTACAATGCTGCTACTACAACTACTTTCACTACAACTACTGCTACTACTAATATAACTTCTATTCCTGCTGCTATTACTACTATTATTAACAGGACTCCTACTGCGACTACTGCTATTGGTGCTACTACTGGCACTACTCCTACTGCTATTATTACTGCCGCCACTACTACCACTGCTACTACCACCACTATTACTACTACTACTACACAATTACTACTACTACCACTCCTTGTACTTCTACAAATGCTACTATTGCTACCACAAATACTACCACTATCGCTACTATTTCAACTATTCCTACTACGACAACTACTACTACTATAACTATGACTACTGCTGCTACTACGATCGCTACTTTTGCTACTACTATTGCTACTGCTGCTACTGCTACTACTAGTGCTATTGTTGCTACTACTATAGCTACTACAACTACTGCTCCAAGTAGAACAACTACTACTACTATTGCTACTGCAACTACCTCTACAATTGCTACTACAACTACCATTGTTATTACTACTTCTACTACAACCACTACTACTAAACGTCTACTACTATGACAACTACTACTACTAGAACAACTACTACTTCTGCTACTACTGCTACCGCCACTACTATTACAACTACTACTGCTACTACTACTGTTGCGACTATTACAACTATAATCACTACTACTACTGCTGCTACCACTACTACTACTATTGCTACTACCACTACTACTACTTCCTCTACTAGTGCTACTACTAGTGCTACTACTACAGCTTCTACTACAACAACAACAATAACTACTACTACTACTAATACAGCTACTGTGATTATAACTGGTACTACAACAGCTACTACTACTACCACCACCACCACCACTACTACTACTTTTGCTACAACTACTGCTACTACTACGACTACTCCAACTGCTACTATTGCTAATACTGCTGCTGTTGCTACTACTACTACTCAACTACTACAACTACTACTATGACCACTATAACTATTATTACTACTGCTACTACTACTACTATAGCTACTTTTACTATGACTACTTCTATGACAACTAATTCTGCTAGTACTTCTGCAACTACTAATGCTTCCACCACCACGACTACTACTACTAACACTACTATGAATCCTAACTAATGCAGTAGCCGTAGCAGTAGTAGTTATAGTAGTAGTAGTGGTAATAGCAGGAGTAGTAGTAGTAGTAATAGTAGTTGAAGTAGTAGTAGTTGTTATTCTTTTTGATGTAACAATAGCTGTAGTAGGAGTAGTAGTAACAGTAGTAGTAGTTGTAGTGGCAATATTAATTATAGTAGCGGTAGCAGTTGTAGCAGCAATGGTAGTAGTAGTTGTTGTTGTGATTGTTGTAATATTAGTAGCAATATTAGTAGTAGGAGCTATTACAGTAGTGGTAGCAATAGTAGTAGTTATAGCCGTAGTAGTAGTAGTAGCAGTCGTAGCAGTAGTAGTGGTAGTAGAAGTAGTAGAAGTAGTAGTAGCAGTAGCAGTAGCTGTCATAGCTATAGTAGCTGTAACAGTTGCAGTAGTAGTCATAGTAGTAGTAGACGTAGTGGTAGTAATAGTAGTAGTCGTAGTAGAAGTAGTAGTAACAGTAGCAATTGCGGCATTAGTACTCGTTGAAGTTGTAGTAATTAGAGAATTTGTAATAGTGGAAGTTGGGGTAGTAGTAATACTGCGCAGTTGTAATATTAGTACCTGTAGTAGTAGTAGCAATAGCTATTATTGTCATCATTGTAGTAGTAGGAGCCATAGTTAGACTGGCTATTGCAGTAGTAGCAGTTGTTGTCGTTATTGTAGTAGAAGTAGTGGCAATAATAGCATTAGTAGTAAAGAAGTAGTAAAAGCAATAGTAGTGGTAGTAGTAGTACTAATACTAGTAGCAGAGGAATAGTAATAGTCGTATTAGTAGTTGTAGTAGGAGCATTTATAGTAGTAGTAGAAGTTGTAGTCGTAGCTGTAGTAGCAATTGCAATAGTTGTAAGAGAAGTAGTAGCAGTAGCAATAGGAATAGTAGTAGTAGTAGTGGTAGATTTTATTATTGTAGTTGTTGTAGTTGTTGTAGTAGATATAGTAGTAGTTGTTGCTATAGTTGTAGTTGCAGTACTAGTCACAGTAGTTGCTATAGTAGTGCTAATAGTAATAGAAGCATTTGTGGTTGGAGTTGTAGTAGTAGCAGTAGTAGCAATGGTAATAGAAGAAGTAGTAGTAGTACTACTACTAGTAGTAGAAGTTGCAGTAGCAGTCATAGTATTAGTGGTCATTATTGTACTATACGTGTTGGTAGTAGTAGTAGCTGCAGTCGCAGCAGGAGTAGTAACAATAGTAGTAGTAGTAGCAGCAGCAGCAGTAGTAGTAGAAGCAGTAACAGAAGTAGTAGCTATAGTTATAGTGATAGTTGTAGTAATAGTAGCAGTAGTAGTCATAATAGTAGCAGTAGTTGCAATGATAGTTGAAGTAATAGTAGCATTAGCAGTCGCAATAGTAGCAGTAGTAGTAGCAACTGTGATAGTAGTAGTAGTCTTAGTTGTGGTAATAGTAGCAATAGTCATAGTAGTAGAAGTAGTAGTAGTAAGAGAAGTAGAGTAGTAGTAGTAGTAGTAGGAGTAGTAGTAGTAGGAGGAGGAGGAGGAGGAGGAGTAGTAGTAATAGTCATAGTAGAAGCGATAGTTGTAGTTGTAGTTGTAGTAGCAGTAGAAGTCGTAGCAATAATAGTAGTAGTAGTAGTAGAAGTAGTAGTAGTAGTAGTAGCTATAGTAGTAGTTATAGCGGTAGTATCAAAAGTAGCAATAATGGTAGTAGTAGTATTAGTAGCAATAGCAGCCATAGTAGCAGTAATAGTTGCAGTAGTACCGGAAGTAGTTGTAAGAGTAGTGGAAATAGCAGTAGTTGGAGTACTAGTAGTATTAGTAGTAGTAATAGTTGTAGTGGTAGCAGTAGCAGTAGTAGCAGTAGCAATAGTAGCAGTGCCAGAAGTAGTATTAATAATAGTAGCAATAGTAGTAGTTGGAGTACTAGTAGTAGTAGGAGTAGCAATAGTAGTAGCGGTAGTAGAAGCAGCAATAGTAGTAATTGAAGTAGTAGTGGTAGTAGTGGTAGCAGTAGTAGTAGAAAAAGTAGAAGTAGCAGTAGAAGTAGCAGTAGTAGTCGTAGAAGTAGTAGCCGCAATAGCAATAGTAGTGGTAGTAATAGTAGTAGTAGTGGTGGTGGTTGTGGTGGTGGTGGTGGTGGTGGTGGTGGTGGTGGTGGTAGTAGTAGCAGTAGTGTAGCAGCAGTAGTAGCAGTAGTACTACAAGTAGTAGTACCGGTAGTAGTTGCGATTAGTAGTAGTTGGAGTAGGAGAAATAGTAGTAGTTGACGTAACGGTTGAAGTAGTAGTAGTTGTTGTAGCAGTGGTAGTAGTCGTAGTAGTAGTTGTGGTAGTAGTAGTAGTAGTAGTTGTTGTTGTTGTAATAGAGTATTAGTTGTAGTAGTTGTAGAAGTAGTAGTAGTAGTAGTAGTAGTAGCAACATTTGTAGTAGTAGTAGTAGCCACAGCGGCAGCAACAATAGGCGGAGTAGTTGTAGTGTAGTAGTAGTAGTATTCGTAGAAGAAGTGGTAGCAGTAGTAGATGTACTTGCAGCAGTGGCAGTCATAGCAATAGTTGCAGTAGTAGTAGAAGTAGTAGTAGTAGTAAGAGTAGTAGGAGTAGTAGTAGCGGCAGTAGTAGTAGTAGTTTTAGTAGTAGTAATAAGAATAGAAGTAGTAGTAGCATCAACGATTGCATTAGTAGTTTCAGCAAGAGTAGTAATAGTAGTAGGAATAGTACTAGTAGTGGATGAAGTAATAGCAAAAGTAGTAGTAATATTATTCATCATATTAGCAGTAGCAGTAGTAGTCGTAGTTGTTGTACTAGTAGTAGTCGAAAAAATTATAGAAGTAGTAGCAGAAGTACTAGTAATATTATTAGTAGAAGTAGTACTAGTAGCAGTTGTAGCTGTAGAAGTTGTAATAGAAGTGGAGGTATAAATTATGGTACTATTAGTCTTAGTAGTAGCACTGGCAGTAGTAGTAGTAGTAGTGGTAATAATATTTGTAGTAATAGTAGAAGTGGTAGTAGTAGGGGAAGAAGTAGGGGTAGTAGCAGTAGTAGTGGTAGTGGCGGTAGTAGCAGTAGTCATAGCAGTAGTGATAGCAGTATTAGTAGTAGCCATAGTAGGTTGAGTAGTAGCAGTAGCAGCAGCAGTAGTAGTGGCAGTAGTAACAGTGGTCGTAGCAGTATTAGCAGTAGTAGTAGCAGCAGTTGTAGTAGTAGTAGGAGTAGTAGTAGCAATAGTAGAAGTAGTATTAGTTGTAGTAGTTGCAGCAGTTGCAGCAATAGCAGTAGTAGAAGTAGTAGTAGTAATAGTGGTAGATTTAGTAGTAGTAGTAGTTCTAGCAGAAGTAGTACTTGTAGTAGTAGTAGAAATAGTATTTGTAGCAGTAGTTGTTGTAGCTGCAGTAGTAGTAGTAGCAGCAATAGTTGCAGTAGTAGTATTAGTAGTAGCAGTAGTAATAGTAGCAGTAGTTGTAGTAATAGTACTAATATTAGTAGCAGTAGCAGTAGTTGTACAAATAGAAGTATTAGTAGTAGTACTTGTAGTACAAGTAGTAGTATTAGTAGTAGTAGCAGCAGCAATAGTTGCAATAGTAGTACCAGTAGTAGCAGTAGTAATAGTAGCAGCAGTTGCAGTAATAGTAGTAATATTAGTAGCAGTAGCAGTAGTTGTACAAATAGAAGTATTAGTAGTAGTACTTGTAGTACAAGTAGTAGTATTAGTAGTAGTACTTGTAACACAAGTGGTAGTATTAGTAGTACAAGTAGTAGTATTAGTAGCAGTATTAGTAGTAGTCGCATCTATAGTAGCAGTAGTAGGAGTCATACTATTATTGGTAGTTGTAGAAGCAGTAGTAGTATTAGTTGCAGCAGCAGCAGCAATAGTTTTAGGAACAGCTGCAGCATTAGTAGTAGTAGTACTAGTAGCAGAAGTAGTAGTAGTAGAAGTAGTAGTAGTAGTTGTAGTAGTAGCAATAGTAGTTATTGTAGTAGTAGTAGCAATAGTGGTAGTAGTAGAAGTAGTTGTAGCTCTAACAGTAGTAGCAATAGTCATAGCAGTAATAGTAGGACAAGTAGTAGTAGCAGCATCTATAAAAGTAGTACTTGTTGTAGTAGTAGCAGTTGCGGCAGCCGCAATAGTTGCAAAAGTTGTACTAATAGTAGGAGTAGTTGTAACAATAATAGTAGTAGTAGAAACAGTAGTATTAGTACTAGTAGCAAAAGTAGTAGTAGTAGTAGTAGTCGTAGGAGCAGCAGCAGCAGTAGTACCAGTAGAAGTAGTCGTAGTAGTAATCATTATTGTACTGGTTGTGTTGGTAGTAGTAGAAGCAGTAGTCGCAGTAGTAGCAATAGAAATATAATGGTGGCAGTAGTCACAGTAGTAGCTGTAGTAGTAGTAGTAGCAGCGGCAGCAACCGTAATAGGAGAAGTAGTAGTGGCAGTAGTCGTAGTAGTAGCAATAGTAGCGATAGTAGCTATAGTAGTAGTAGTAATAGTAGCAGTAGTAGTAATTGTAGTAGTAGTAGTAGTAGTCATCATAGTAGAAGTTGTTGTAATCGTAGGAGTAGTCATTGTAGTGGTAGTAGTAGTAGTAGTTATTGTGATACCAGTAGCAGAAGTAGCATTAGTAGCAGCAGTGGTAGTAGTTATAATAGTAGCATTAGTAGCAGTAGTAGTAGTAGGAGCAGCAGTAGTAGTAGTAGCAGCATCAGCAGTAGCAGTTGTTGTTGTTATTCTAATTGTAGTATCATTTGTTGTAGTAGTAGCCATCGTAGTAATGGTAGCAATAGTAGTCGTTATAGTAGTAGTAGTTGTTGTAGCCGTCATAGCAATAGTCGCCGTAGCAATAGGAGGAGGAGGAGGAGGAGGAGTAGTAGTGGTAGTAAGAGTAGGAGCAGTACTAGAAGTAGCATTAGTAGTAGTAGAAGTAGTAGTATGAGTACAATTAGTAGTAGTAGCTATAGGAGTAGTAGTAATTGTAGCAGTAGTTGTAGTAGTAGTAGAAGCAGTAGTTGTAGTAGCTATTATAGCAGTAGTCGTAGTAGCAGTTGTAGTGGTAAAAGTAGTAGCTATAGTAGTGTTGGTTGTAGCTATTGTAATAGTGTTAGTAGAAGTAGGAGCTATAGTAGGAGAAGCAGTCGCAGTAGTAGCTATAGAAATAGTAGTAAGATTGTAGTCGTTGTAGCAGTAGTAGTAATAGTAGGATTTGTAGTAGTAGCAACAGTAGTAGCAGTTGTTGTAGTAGTAGCAGTAATAGCAGAAATGCCCATAGAAGTGGAGTCGCAGTAGAAGGAACAATAGTTGTAGTTGTAGTAGAAGTAGTACTAGTAGCAGTGGAGCAGCACTCGTAGTAGTGGTAATTGTAGTAGGAATAGTAGTAGGAGTTGTAGTAGTTATAGTAGAAGTAGTAGAAGTCATAATAGTAGCAGTAGTAGTGGTTGTAGTTATAGTAGCAAGAAAAGTAATAATAGTAGTAGTAGTACTGGGAGTAGTAGCAATAGTAATAGTATTAGTAGTGGTGGTAGTTGTTATTGTTGCTGTACTAGTAGTAGAAGTAGTGGTTGTTGTAGTGGTTGTAGTTATAGTAATAGTGGTTGTAGTAATTGTAGTATTAGAAGTAGTTATAGTTGCAGTAGTTGCAGTAGTAGTAGTTGAAGTAGTAGAAGTAGTAGAATCAGTAGTAGCAGTTGTTGTAGTAGTTGCTATCGTAGCTGTGGTAATAGTAGTAGTAGTAGCAATTGTAGTTCTAGTGGCAATAGAGAAAGAAGTAGTCATTGTCATTGTTGTACTTGTTGTGTTTGTAGTAGCAATAGTGGCAATGACAGTAGTAGTAGTAGTAATGGTAGTTTTTGCAGCAGTAATAGTAGCAGTAGCAGCAGTAGTACTAGTAGCATCAGTAGTTGCATTAGAGTCAGTAATCGTAGTTGTAGCAGTAGTTGCAAAAGTAGTAGCAACAGTAGTAGTAACAGTAGTAGTATTATTAGTTGTAGTAGCAACAGTATTAGTCATAGTAATAGTAGTAGTAGTAGTAGGAAAAGTAGAGTGGTTTTAGTAGTAGTAGTAGTTGCAGTAGTTGCAGTAGTAGAATTAGTAGGAGTCGTAGAAGTAGCTATAGTAGTAGGAGAAGGAGGAAAAGTTGAGTAGTATTAGTAGTAGTGGAGGTTCTAGCAGCAATAATTGTAGCAGTAGTTGTAGTACTATTAGTAATAGTCGTATTAGTAGTAGAAATAGCAGTAGTTGTTGTAGTAGCATTTGTAGTACTAGTAGTAGAAGTAGTAATAGTTGTGGTAGTCGCTGTAGTAGTAGTTGTAGTAGATGTAGTAGAAGTTGTAGTAGTAGCAATAGTAGCAGTTGCAGTAGTAGCAGTAGTAATTGAAGTAATATTAGTAGTAGTAGTAGTACTAGAAGCCGTAGTAGTAGTAATAGTAGTAGTAGTGGTGGTGGTTGTCGTTATTGTTGTTCTAGTAGTAGTAGAAGTAGTTGTTGTTGTAGTTGTTGTAGTTGTAGTAATAGTGGCTGTAGTAGTTGTAGTATTAGTAGTAGTTATAGTAGCAATAGTTGCAGTGGTAGTAGTTGTAGTTGTAGTAGTAGCAAAAATATTAGTAGCAGTAGTTGTAGTAGTAGCAGCTATTGTAGCTTTGGCAATAGCAGTAGTAGCAGCAATAGTAGTTCTAGTGGCAGTAGCAAAAGTAGTAGTAGTAGTCATTATGGTACTTGTTGTGTTTGTACTAGCAGTAGTAGCAATCGCAGCAGTTGAACTAATGGTAGTTGTAGCAGCAGTAGCAGCAGAAGTAATAGTAGTAGTAGCAGCAGCAACAATAGTAGTCCTAGTAGCAGTAGTAGTGGCAGTAGAGGCAGTAGTCATAGTTCCAGCAATTGTTGCAAAAGTAGCTATAGTAGTATTAGTAGTAGTAGTAGCCGTAGTCATAGTAGTAGAAGTAGTACTAGTAGTAGGAAAAGTGGAGTTGTTGTACCAGTAGTAGAAGTAGCAACAGCAGTAGAATTAGTAGGAGTCGTAGAAGTAGTAGTAGTAGTAGTAGTAGGAAAAGTTGAGTAGTAGCCGTAGCAGTAGTTGTAGTAGCAGTAGTAGTATTAGTAGTAGTGGTGATGCAAGCAACAGTAGTTGTAGTAGTAGTAGTAGTACCAGTAGTAATAGTGGTAGTAGTAGCATTAGTAGAAGTAGTAGTAATAATAGTAGTAGTAGTTGTTGTTGTTGTTATTGTACTAGTAGTAGTTGTTGTTGTTGATATACTAGTAGTAGCAGTAGAAGCTGTAATAGTTGTAGTAGTATTAGTGGCAATAGTAGTAGTAGCAGTAGTAACAGTAGTAATACTAGTTGCAGTTGTAGCAGTAGTAGTAGCAGTTGTAGTAGTAGTAGTAGTAGTAGTAGTAGTTGTTGTTGTTGTAGTAGTAGTAGTAGTAGTAGTAGAAGCCACAGTAGCAATAGTTGTCGTCATGGTGGTAATAGTAGTAGCAGTAGCAATAGCAGCAGTTGTAGTAGTAGTGGCAGTAGTATTAGCAGCAGCAATAGTAGTAGTTGTGATAGTATAAGCAGCAGAACAAGTAGTAGTAGTTTCTGTAGTAGCAAAAGTAGTAGTATTTGTCGTAGTTGTAGTAATAGTAGCAGTAGAAGAAGTAGCTGTAGTAGTCATAGTAGCATTTGGAGTAGTAGTAATAATAGTAGTAGGAGTAGTAGGAGGAGGAGGAGTAGTAGTAGTAGCCATAGTAGTAGTAGTGGTAGCAGTAGTAGTCGGTAGTCGTAGTAGCAATAGTACTAGTAGTAGTAGCAGTAGTAGTAGTAGTAGTAGTAGGTGTAGTAATAGGAGTAGAAGTAGTAGTAGTGTCAATAGTTGCATTAGTAGGAGTAGCAGTAGTAATAGTAGTAGAAGTAGGAGCAGTAGTGATAGTAGTTGGAGAAGTAGTAGTAGCAACAATAGTAGTAATATTATTAGTAGCTACAATAACAATAGTAGTAGTAGAGGTAGTTGTTATACTAGCATTAGTAGTAGAAATTGGAGTAGTAGTAGCAGTAGCAGCAGTAATAGTATTAGTGGTAATGGCACAAATGTAGTAGTAGGAGAAGAAGTAGTAGTAGCAGCAGCAGTAGCAGAAGTAGTAGCAGTAGTCGTAGCTGCATTTGTGATAGCAACAGTACTTGGAGTAGTAGTAGCAGCTGTAGTATTAGCAGAAGTTGTAGTAGCAGCAGGAGTAGTAGTAGTGGTAGTAGGAGCAGCAGTAGTATTAGGAGGAGGAGGAATAGTAGTAGTATCTGGAGTAGTAGTAGTAGGAGAAGAAGAAGTAGTAGTAGTAATAGTAGAAGTAGTTGTAGTAACAGTAGTAGTAGTAGTAGTAGTAGTAGTAGTAGTAGCAGTAGTTGGTGTCAGAGTAGGAGTAGCAGTAGTAGAAGTAGTAGTAGTAGTAGTAGTAGTATTACGTCATTAGTAGTTTAGTAGTAGTAGTAGTATTCCCCAGCCCCCAGATAGTCGTCGTAGTAGTAGTAGTAGTAGTAGTAGTAGTAGTAGTAGTAGTAGTAGTAGTAGTAGTAGTAGTAGCAGTAGTAGTAGTAGTAATAGTAGTAATAGTAGTAGTAGTAGTAGTAGTAGTAGTAGTAGTAGTAGTAGAGTATGACTTGGAGTAAGATTAGGCATAGTTGTTGTAGTAGTATTAGTGGCAGTACAAGTTGGAGTAGGAGTAGGCATGGTAGTAGTAGTAGGAGTAGGTGTAGTAGTAGTAGTCGTATGAGCAGGAGGAGGAGTAGTAGTTGTAACAGCAGCAACAGTGGCAGTAGCATCAGCCGCAGCAGCAACAATAACAGTAGTAGCAGTAATAGTAGTAGAAGTACTAGTACTACTAGTAGTATTTACAGTAATAGAAGTAGTAGTAATACTATTAGTAGCAAAAGTATTAATCGTAGGAAAAGTGGTTATAGTAGCATTAGTTATAGCAGTAGTAGTAGCACTATTAGTAATAGTAGCAGCAATAATAGAAGTTGTAGTAGCACAAGTTGTAGCACTAGCCGTTGTAGTAGAGTAGTAGTAGTTGTAGTAGCGGCAATAGTAGCAGTAGTTGTGGCAACAATAACAGTACTAGTAGTAGTAACAGCAGCAGCTATAGTAGTAGTTGAGGTAGTCGTAGTTATAGAAGTAGTTGTAAAAGTAGTACCATTAGTAGCAGTAGTTGTAATAGTAGTCAAAATAGTAGAAGTAGTTGTGTTTGTAGTAGTAGTAGCAGCAGTAGCAGTAATAGTAGTAGTAGAAGTTGCCATAGCAGGAGTAGTAGTAGTTGTAGTAGTAAAAGTAGCAAGAGTAATAGTACCAGTAGTAGTAGTAGTAGTAGTTATAGTAGTAGTTGTGGTGGTGGTAGCAGTTGAAGTAGTAGCTTTAATAGCAGTAGTAGCAACAACAGCAGTAGTTATAGTTGTAGTTGTTGTTGTTGTAGCAATAGTTGCAATAGTAGTTGTTGTTGTAATTGTAGCAGTCGTTGTAGTAGCAATAGCAGTACTAGTAGCAGCAGCAATAGTAGTTGTAGCAGTAGTAGCAGTAGCAGTAGTAGCTGTAGTATTTGTAGTAGTAGTTATAGCAGTAGTAGTAGCAGTAGTTGTAGTAGTATGAGAAGTAGTTGGAGTAGCAACAACAATAGTAGTAGCAGTAGTTGCAATAGTAGTAGCAGCAGTAGTCATGGTTGTAGTCATAGCAGAAGTACTAGCAGTTGCAGTAGTTGTAGCAGTGGACGCAATAGAAGTAGTAGTTGTTGTAGGAGAAGTAGTAGTAGTAGAAGTAGTTGTAGAAGTAGTACTATTAGTAGCTATAGTAGTAATTGTTGTAGTAGTAGTGGTGGCGGCGGTAGCAGTAGCAGTAGCACTAGTAGTTGTAGTAGTGGTAGTTGTTGTAGTTGCAGTAGCAGTAGTAGTAGCAGCAGTTGTTGTAGTAGTAGTAGTTATTGTTATTGTGGTAGTAGTAGAAGTAGTTATTGTTGTAGTTGTTGTTGTAGTATTAGTAGTGGTTGTATTTGTGGTTGTGGTTGTTGTAGCAGTAGTAGCAATAGTAGCAATAATAGTTGTAGTTGAAATAGCAGTAGCAGTAGCAGTAGCAGTTGGAGTTGTTGCAGTTGTAGCAATAGTGGCAGTGGTAGCAACTATTGCCATAGAAATCATAGCAGTGGTAGAAGTAGTTGTTGCAGTAGTAGTAGTAGAAGTTGTTGTTGTAGTAGTAGTGGGAATAGTAGTAGTCGTAGTAGTAGCAGTTGTAGTATTAGCAGTATTAGTAGTAGTAGCAGTAGTAGTAGTTTTAGCCGTACTAGTAGTAGCAATAGTAGCAGTAGTGGGAGTTGCAGTAGTAGTAGCTGTAATAGTAAAAGGTATTGGTTCTAGTAGTTGAAGCAGTAGTATTGGAAGTAATAGTAGTGGTAGAAGTAGTAGTAGTCATAGTAGTAGTAGTAGCCCTCGTAGTGGAAGTAGTAGTCGTAGTGGTAGTTGTAGTAGTAGTAGTATTAGCAGTCGCAGTAGCAACAGTAGCTGCAGCAGCTGTAGTAGTGGTAATAGTAGTTGCAGTATAAGTAGCAGTAGAATCAGTAGTAGCAGTAGTAGCAATAGCAGTAGTTGTTGTTGCTGTAGTAGAAGTAGTGGTAGTAGTAGTAGGAGTAGTAGTAGTCGTAGTCGTAGTAGTAGTAGTAGTAGTAGCAGTAGGAGTAGTAGTAGTAGTATAAGTAGTAGCAGTAGTGCTAGTAGTAGTAGTAGTAGTAGCAGTAGTATTAGTAGTAGCTGTAGTGCTAGTAGTAGTAGTAGTAGTAGTAGCTGTAATAGTAGTATCAGTAGTAGCAGTAGTGCTAGTAGTAGTAGTAGTTTTTGTTGTAGTAGTAGAAGTAGTAGTAGTAGCAATAGTGTTAGTAGTAGTTGTTGTAGCAGTAGTAGCAATTGGAGAAATAGTAGTATTAGTAGTAACTGCAGTTGCCGTAGTAGCAGTACTAGTTGTAGTAGGAGAAGTAGTAGTAGTAATAGTAGCCATAGTGGTAATAGTTGTTATCACAATCGCAATAGTAGCAATAGTAGTAGTAATAGTAGAAGTAGTACTAGTGGCAAAAGTAGTACTAGTAGTAGGAGGAGGAGGGGGAGTAGTAGTAGTAGCAGCAGCAGTAGCAATATTAGTACTAGTAGTAGCAGTAATAGTGGAAGTACTAGTTGTAGTACTAGTAGCGGCAACAATAGTAATACTAGCAGAAGTAGTTGCATTTGTTCTAGTTGTAGTAGTGGCAGTAGTCCTAGCAGTTTTAGTAGTAGTAGAAGCAGTAGGAGTAGTAGTACAAGCAGTAGTTGTGGTGGTAGTATTAGTAGCCGCAGTAGAAGTAGTCATAGTAGTAGCAGTAGCAGTAGTAGTAGTAGTTGTTGTTGTTGTTGTTGTAGTAGACGTAGTAGTATCAGTAGTAGTAGTAATAGTGGTAGTCGCCACAGTAGTGGTAGTTGTAGTAGAATTGTAGCAGTAGAAGTAGCAATAGTAGCAACAATAGAAGTACTAGTAGCAGCAATAGAAGTAGCAGTAGTCGTAGTAGTAGTGGCAGTAGTAGTAGGAGGAGGAGGAGTAGTAGTAATAGTACTCGTAGCAATAGCCGCAGTAGCAATAGGAGCGGGAGTTGGAGCAGGGGTAGTAGTAGGTGTAGTAGTAGCAGTAGTAGCAGTAATAGTAGTAGGAGTTGGAGTAGGGGTAGTAGTAGGCATAGTAGTAGTTAGAGTAGGGGTAGGAGTAGGAATAGTAGTAGCAGTAGAAGTGGGAGTAGTAGTAGTAGTAGCGATAGTAGTAGGAGTAGTAGGAGCTACAGTAGTAGCAGTAGTACCGGTAGGAGTAGGAATAATGGCAGTACTAGTAGTAATAGAAGTAGTTGTAGTTCTAGTAGCGACCGTAGAAGGAGTAGGACTAGTAGTAGTCGTAGAAGGAGTAGGAGTAGTAATAGTAGTAGCAGGAGTAGTAGGAGTAGGAGCAATGGTATAAGTAGTAGTAGTTGTTATTGTAGAAGTAGTAGTAGTAGTAGTAGCAGTAGTTGTAGCAGCAGCAGTAGTAGTAGTTTCATTAGTAGTAGTAGTAGTTGGTGTTGTTATAGTATTAGCAGTAATTGCTGTAGTAGTAGTAGTGGGACTACTAGTAGTAGCCGTTGTACTAGTAGAGTAGTTGTAGTAGTCATAGTTTTAGTTGTTGTAGTAAGAGTAGGAGGAGTAGTAGTAGTAGTAGCAGCCGTAGTAGTCGCACTGACAATTGTAGTAGCAAAAGTAGTTCTAGTAGTAGGTGTAGTAGTAGTAGCAGTAGTAGGTGTATGAGTAGTAGTAGTTGTAGTAGTAGTAGTAGTAGTACTAGTAGTAGTTTTAATAGTAGTTGTAGTAGCAATAGAAGTAGTAGTTGTATTATTTGTAGTAGTACAGTAATGGTAGTAGTAGTAGTTGTCGGAGTACTAGTTGTTGCAGTTATACTAGTAGAGTAGTAGTAGTTGAAGTAGTCAAGTTGGGGTAGTAGTAGTTAAAGTAGGTGTAGGTGTAGGAGTAGAAGCTGCAATAGTAGGAGTAGTAGCAGTAGTAGAAATAGTAGTAGCATTAGAAGTGATTATATGAGTGGTAGTAGTAATTGAAGTAGTAGTAGTAGTAGCATTAGAAGTGACAGTATGAGTGATCGTAGTAATTGTAGTTGTAGTAGTAGTGGTAGTAGTATTAGTAGTAATACCAGTAGTAGTAATAGGAGTAGTAGCAGTAGTACTAGTAGAGGTAGTAGTAGTATTGGTCATAGTAAAGGTAGTAATAGGAGTAGAAGTAGTAGTAGTAGTATTGGTCATAGTAAAAGTAGTAATAAGAGTAGAAGTAGTAGTAGTAGTAGTTCTAGTTGTATGAGTAGTAGCAATAGAAGAGGTAGGGTTAGTAGTTGTTGTTCTAGGAGTAGGAGTAGTTGTAGTAGTAGTAGTAGGAGTAGTAGTCGGAGTAGTAGTAGTGGTAGAAGTAGTTGCAGTAGTAGTGGTAGTAGGACTAGTAGTTGTAGTATTAATGGTAGAAATAGTAGTTGTTGTAGTAGCGATATTAGTAGCAGTAGTAGTAGTAGTAGTAGCAATTGTTGTAGCAGCAATAGTAGTAGTAGTTGCAGTAGTGGTATTAGTAGTAGTAATAGTAGGAGCAGTAGTAGCAGTAGAAGATGGAGTAGTAGTAGTAGCATTAGGGGTAGTAGTAACAGAGTAGTAGGAGTAATAGTGGTAGTAGCAGTTGTAGTAGTAGTAGGTAGTAGTAATTGTTGTAGTAGTAACAGAAGTAGTCGTAGTTGTAGTAGTAGTCGTAGTAGTAGTAGTAGCAGCAGTATTAGCTGCAGCAGCAGTAGTAGTTGGAGATTTATGAGTAGTAGCTAGAATAGTAGTAGTAGTAACAATAGTAGTATTAGTAGCAGTTGTAGTAGGAGTATTAGTATTAGTATTAGTAGTAGCAATAGTAGTAGTGGGAGTAGCAGTAGCAATTGGAGTAGTAGTAGCAGTAGAAGTAGTAATAATAGTAACAGTACTAGTAGCACAAATAGTAATAATAGTTGTGGTAGTGGTAGTCGTAATTGGAGTAGTAGTTGCTAGAGTAGGGTAGTAGTGGTAGTAGGAGCTGTAGTAGTAATGGGAGTTAGAGTAGGAGTTGTTGTAGCAGCAGTAGTCGTAGTGGTTGGAGTAGAAATAGTAGAAGTAGGAGTAGGTGTAGGAATCGTCATAATAGTAGTGTTAGTAGTAGTAGTAGTAGTTGTTGTTGTGGTAGTAGTAGTAGCTGTAGTAGTAGTAGTAGAAGCGGTGGTGGTTGTAATTGGCGTAGTAATAGTTGTAGCAGTAGTAGTAGTAGACGGAGTTATAGTAGTAGTAGCAATAGCAGTAGTATAGTAACAATAATAGTAGGTGTAGTAGTTGTTGTAGTAGTAGCAGTTGAAGTAGTTGTAGTAGCTGTAGCAGAAGGAGTAATAGTTGTAGTTGTAGTAGTAGTACTAGTAGTAGTGGTAACAGTAGTATTAGTAGTAATAGTAGTAGTTGCAGCAGCAGCAGTAGCAATTGTAGTAACAAGAGTAGTATGAGTTGGAGCAAGAGCAATATTAGTATTAGTAATTGTAGTAGTAGTAGTGCAAGTTGGGGGTAAGAGTATTAGTAGCAGTTGTAGTAGAGTAGTAGGAGTGCTAGTTGGACTAGTAATAATGGTAGTAGGAGTTGTTCTAATGGTAGTAGTAGCAGTAATAGTAGTAGTCGTAGTTATAGTAGTAGTAATGGTGGTAGTAGTAGTAGTAGTAATAGTAATAGTGGTAATAGTAGTAATAGTAATAATAGTGGCAGTAGCAGCAACAATAGTCGTAGTTGTATTAGTATTAGTAGTAGTAGTAGTAGTAGAAGAAGCAATGGAGTGTTAGTAGTATTTGTAGTAGTAGTTGTTGTTGTTGCAATTGTAGTAGTAGTGGTAGCAGCAATAGTAGTAGTCGTGGTTATGGTAGTAATAAGACAGGTAGTACTAAGACTAGTAGTTGTAGAAGTAGTAGGTAGTAGGAGGAGGAGTTGCAGTAGAAGTAGCAGCAACAGCAGCAGCAGTAGCAGTAATAAAAGTTGTAGTAGCAGCAGCAATAATAACAAGAGTAGGAGTAGCTATAGCAGGAGCAGGAGTAGTACTAGTTGTAGCAAGAGCAGAAATAGGTGTAAAATAGTAATAATAGTAGTAGTAGCAGAAGTGGCATTAGTAGTAGTAGTACGAGTAGGAGAAGTGGTAGTAGTAGTAGTAGTAGCACAAGTAGGAGTTGGATTAGTAGTAGTAATTCTGTTGCCACTACTATTACTATGACTACTATTACTTCTTCTCCTACCAATACTACTACTGCTACTACTACTGCTACTAGAACCATTGCAACTACTACTGCTACTACTGCTGCCGTTACTTCCGCTACTACTACTATTGCTACTATTACGGCAACTACTGGTACTACTTCCACTACTACTAGTAGTACTACTGCTAATACTATTGTTATTACTGCTACTCAAAGCACGACTACTACTACTGTTGCTGCTACTACTACTATAATAATTGCTACTGCTACTACTACTAATATTGCTACTTCTGCTACTACTATTACCTCTACTACAGCTACTGCTGCTTATACTTCTAATGCTACTAATACTACCACTACTACTAATTCTACTATTATTACAACTGCTAATACTAGTACTACTACTATAACAACAACAACAACAACAACAATTACTATTACTACTACATTTGCTCCTATTAATATTGTTCTCACTACTACTACTGCTACAACAACTACTACAATTAATTCTATTACTATTACAACAACTACTACCACAACCACTACTACTACTGCTACTACTGTTACAACTTCTACTACGACTAATTCTATTACCACTACTGTTTCAACTTCTGATACTGCAATTACTGCTGCTACTACAAATACTGCTACTACTATTAATGGCTACTGCTACTACTACTACTTGTCCTACTACTACTACTACTACTGGAACTACTATTATAGCTACGACTACTACTACTACTTCTCCTCCTACTATTATTAGTGCTACTACTCCTCCAACTACTAGTACTAGTATTACTACTTTGACTACTACTACTAGTATTACTATTAGTCCTACAACTACTAGAACTAGTACTGTCACTACTACGACTACTGCTGCTACTACTGCACCTGCGGCAACTGCTACTACTACTACTAATCCTAACACTCCCACTACTACAACTACTATTCCTACTACTCCGGCTATAACTAATACTACTACTACTATGATGGCTATTGCTACTACTACCATTGCTATCACTATTCCAACTATATTTACTACTACTACTACTACTACTACTATTACTACTACTTCTACTACTATTGCTACTACATCACTACCACTACTACTACTAATACCACTATTCCTACTACACCTGCTACTGTTGCTACAACTACTATTGCTACTACAACTAATGCAACTATTACTACCACAGCTATTATTGCTACTACTACTATTACTACTACTATAACAAATACAACTATTACTACGACTATTACTGCTATTACTACGACTACTACTACTAAAACTACAGCTACCTCAACAACAACTACAACTACTACGACTACTCCTGCTGCTGCTACTATTATAATTGCTACTACTACTGCCAGTAGTACTACTTCTACTACTATTACACTACTACTACTAGCACTACGACAACTATTATTATTTCTACTACTACTACAAATCCTACTCCAACTCTTACTCCTACTACTACTCCTATAACTACTACTACTACAACCACTATAACTACTACCGCTACTACTAATATTACTGCTATTGCAACAATTGCCACTACTGCTACTACTGCTACTGATATTACTATTACTACTATTGCTACTACTGCTACTGCTACTACTACAGCTACTACTACTGCTGCTATTACTACTACTATAATTACTACTGCTACAACAACTACTATTGCTGCTGCTACTACTAGTACTACTATAATTACTATTACTACTGTTGCTACTACTACTACTACTCCGACTACTACTACCACAACAATAACAATAACAACTACTACTACTACGACAACTACTATTCCTACTCCTACTCCCACTACTATCACTACTACTATTTCTACTACTACTACTCCTACTACTACTACATCTGCTACTACTACCCCTACTACAACTTCTACTACGACTGCTACTACTACATTTGCAACTACTACTACTATTATTACAACTACTGCTTCTACAAGAACTACTAGTACTATACTACTTTTGTTGATGCTACAACTGCTACTATAACTACTCCTATTGCTACCACTACTACTACTACCACTAATACGGCTACTACTACGTCTACTACTACTACTTCTGCTACTGCTAGTACAACTGCTAATGCTACGACTCCTTTTACGACGGCTAGTACTACTATAGCTACTAATACTACTACAACAACTACTACTATTCCTACTAATATTATACTACTACTGCAACCAATACTCCTCGTCCTCCTCCTCCTCCTACTACTACTATACCGACTCCAACTCCTGCTACTACTACTCCTACTATTACTACTACCCCTTCTCCAACTACTACTATTCCAACTACTACTACCACCACTACTGCTACTATTATAACTCCTGCTACTACTACTACTACCACTACTCCAACTACTACTATTCCAACTACCACTATTCCAACTACTACTACCAGTCCAACAACTACTGTTCCTATTACTTCTAGAACTAGTGCCACAGCTACTATTCTTGCTATTATTACTACTACTGCTACTGCTACTGTTTCCATTACTATTACTACCACTTCTACTAATACTCCTACTCCTCCTCCTCCTCCTACTACTACTACTTCTACAACTACTACTATAGCTACTACTACTACTTTTACAGCTATTACTACTGCTACTTCTACTACTACTACTAGTGCTACTACTACTACTTCTGATACTACTATTGCTGCTGCACCTACTCCTGTTGCCACTGCTACTATTACTGGTACTACTCCTACTATTACTACAGTTACTACTAATTCTACTACTAGTACTACTACAACTACTACTGCTACTACTGCTACTAGCACTGCTAGAACAACCACTACTAGAACGTTTGCTGCTAATATGACTACTAGTACTACTAGTACTACTTCTACTACTGCCACTACCACTGTTACTAATACTACTGCTACTACTACTACTACTACCCCTGCTGCTGCTGCGATTGCTGCTACTACTACTACTACCCCTGCTGCTGCTGTGGCTGTGGCTGCTACTACTACTACTACCACCACCACCACCACCACCACTACTAGTAGTAGTAGTAGTACTACTACTACTACAACAACAACAACAACTACTACTACTACTCCTACTACGATAACAACAACAACAACAACAACAACAACAACAACAACTACTACTACTAATCTTATTACTACTTCTACTCCAACTACTACTACTACTACTACAACAACAACAACTACTACTACTAATACTATTGGTTCAAGTACTACTACACTACTAAAACGTCTACTACTACTAGTACTACTACCACTCCTACAACTATTGCTATTACTACTACTACTACCACCACTACTACTACAACTGCTACTACGACTACAACTCCTATTTCTACTACTACGACTACTACTAGAACCACTACAACTACTATTTCTACTACTACTACTACTACGACTACTACTACTACTACTAGAGCCACTACAGCTAGTATGTCAACTACTACTACAATAATAACTACTACTACTAATACTACTACCACTACTACAACTATTGCTACTGCTACTACTACTACTACAACAACTACTACTCCAACTCCCACACTTACTACTACAACAACAATAACTACCGCTACTGCGACTACTACTATAGCTTGTACAATAACTACTGCTGCTACAACTACTCTTATTATTGTCCCAACTACTACTGCTGCTATAACTACTACTACAACCACAACAACTACTACCACTATCATACTACTACAACTATTACTATAACTCAGTCTCCTACTACAACAACAGCTACTGCGAGTACCACTCCTACCGCTATTACTACTACTTCTGCTTCTACTCCTACAACTACTACTACTACGACTACTACTACTGCTTCCGCTACTGCAACTACTGCTACTCCAACTCGTACTGCGACTACCACTACTACTATTGCTAATACTCCTACTGCTACTACTAATACTCCTACTACTACTACTGCTGTTGTTACTTCTATTACTACTACTACAATAATAACAACAACAACTACTACTACTCCTCCTACTACTAATACTGCTAGTACTAGTACTCCGACTACTACTCTTACTCGTACACCTATTCCTACCACAACTCCTTATACTACTACTACTACTTCTTCTTCTTCTTCTTCTTCTACTTTTTCTACTACTACTATAGTCGCTTCTATTATTACTATGACTACTACTGCTGCTGCTACTATTACTATGACTACTTCTATTACTAGTATAACTACTAGTACTACTATTATTACTAATACAACAACAACTACTGTTGCTTCTACTGCTACTACAACAAATACTACTACTCCTATTCATGCTCCTGCTACTACTACTACTACTCATAAACATACAATTGTGACTGCTACTCCAACTCCTACAACAATTATTATTATTATAACTAATACAACTACAAGAACTAAAACAACAACAACAACTACTACTACTACTACTTCCACTACTTCTGCCACAACTAATACTACTGCTGATTCTACTATAGTTGTTACTACCACAACAACTTCTACTACTAATACTATTACTACTATAATTATTACTACCACTGCTACTCCTACTCCTGCTCCTACACCTACTCCAACTCCTACTCTTGCTGCTACTCCTACTACTACTACTCTACTAATACAACTAATTCGACTCCGACTCCTACAGCTATTTTGACTCCTACTACTACTACTCCTACTACTGCTACTACTACCACTCTTATCATTACTACAACTAATACTACTATTATTACTATTACTACTACTACTACTATGACTAATACTACTATGACTAATACAACTACTACCGCTACAATTGCTTCTACTACCACAACTACTGCTGCTTTTGTTGTTGCTGCTACTGCTAGAACAACAACTACTACTTCTACTACTACTTCTACAACTGCTACTATAGCTACTACTACTACACTACTACAACAACAGCTAGTACTAGTACTACTGCTACTACTATTACAACAACAACAACAACTACTGCTGATGTTGCTATTACTGCAACTACTACTACAACTCCTACTACCCCTACTACTACTACTTCCACCACTGCTACTACCACTATTACTATAACTGCTACAACAACAGCAACTACTATTACAAGTACTACCACCACTACTATAACTACTGCTACTACTACCATTATATCTACTACTACTACTACTACTACTAACACTACCACCACTACTACTACTACTACAACTACTACTCCTATGACCACAACAACTACTTCTACTACTACTACTACTCCTCCTCCTCCTACTACTACTACGACTACTACTACTACTACTACTACCACTACTATTACTACTACTACTACACCTACTCCAACTCTTACTCCTACTACTATTCCTACTATTACTACTATACTACTACTACAACAACAACAACTACAACTACTACGACAAGAACAACTACTACTATAATAATTACTAATACTACTAAAATAATAACAACTACTATGACTACTACAACTACTACTACTCCTACTACCACCACCACTGCTACTACTAATACTGCTTCTATTACTGCTACCACTACTTCTCCTACTACAACTGCTACTACTACTACTACAACGACTACTACTACTACTAGTACTACTCCAACGACAACTACTACTACTATTATTATAACTACTTGTGCAACTGTTGCTACTACTACTCCAACTACTACTTCTGTTACTACGACTACTACTACTACTACTCCTACTACTCCTACTCCTATTCCTACTACTACTACTCCTCCTCCTCCTCCTCCTCCCATTCCTACTACTACTACCACTACTCCTACTCCTACTTCCACTACTACTACGACTACTACTATTGCTATTTCTAAAGCTCCAACTACTTCTTCTTGTGCTACTACTACTACCACTATTGTTACTACTATTGCTACTATAGCTACTACTGCTACTCTTGCTAATACGCTACTATTATGACCATTGCCACTAAACTATTGCTACTGCTACTATTGCTGCTAATACCCTTCCTATTGCTGCTGCTACTACTGCAATTGCTATTACAACTACAACTACTACTACAACAACAACTACTACTTCTGCTACTATTGCTGCTATTACTACAACTTCGACTGCTACAATTAATAGTACTACTACTACTGCTACTAGTCCTACTACTATCACTACTACTACGGCTATTGCGGCTACTGCTGCTATTGCTACTACTACTACTACTACTACTACTATACTACTACTACTAGTACTCCTGCTGAAACTACTACTACTGATACTACTACTCCTACTACTATTACCCCAACTCCAACTACTACTATGGCTAATACTACCCCTACTCCATCTCGTACTACTACTATTGCTACTACTACTACCACTATTACTACTACAATAACAACAATAGCTACTACCACTAATAATACTACTACTACTACTACCCCTACTACTACTACCTTAACTACTCCTACTACTGCTACTACTAGTACAGCTAGTATGACTACTAATATTACTACAACTATAACTACTACATTTATAACTACTAGTACTTGTACTACTCCTACTACAACTACCACTACAACTACTACCACTACTACTACTAATTATGCTACTATCACTCCTTCTCCCAACTCCTACTCCTACTACAATTCCAAATACTACTACTCCTACTACTACTTCTACTATTACTACTACTACTACAACTGCGACTACCACTACTACTACTGCTGCTGCTGCTAATGCTGCTATGACTGCAACTTCGACTACTATAATTAATAGTACTACTACTACTGCTACTATTGCTACTACTACCGCTGCTACTAGTCCTACTACTATCACTACAACTACCGCTACTGCGGCTACTGCTGCTATTGCTACTACTACTACTACTCTACTACTACTGGTACTCCTGCTGAAACTACTACTACTGATACTACTACTCCTACTACTACTACTACCCCAACTCCAACTACTACTATGGCTACTACTACCCCTACGCCATCTCATACTACTACTGCCACTATTACTACTACAAAAACAACAATAGCTACTACTACTAATACTACTACTACTACTACCACCACCACCACCCCTACTAGTACTACCTTTACTACTCCTACTACTGCTACTACTAGTACAACTATTATAATTACTAATATTGCTATAGCTACAACTACTACAGCTATGTCTACTACTACTACTCTTACTACAACTACCACTACAACTACCACTACAACTACTACTACAACTACTACTGCTACTACTACTAATTCTACTACTATCACCCCTTCTCCAACTCCTACTCCTACTACAATTCCAAATACTAGTATCCTACTACTACTACTACTTCTACTACTACTACTCCTCCTACTGCTGCTACTACTACTACTACAACTACTACCACTGCAAATGCTGCTATTACTGCAACTTTGACTACTACAATTAATAGTACTACTACTACTGCTACTATTGCTACTACTACTGCTGCTACTAGTCCTACTACTATCACTACTACTACCGCTACTGCGGCTACTGCTGCTATTGCTGCTACTACTACTACTAGTACTACTAGTACTCCTGCTGAAACTACTACTACTACTGATCCTACTACTCCTACTACTACTACTACCCCAACTCCAACTATTACTATGGCTACTACTACCCCTACTCCATCTCGTACTACTACTATTGCTACTACTACTACCACTATTACTACTACAACAACAGCAATAACTACTACTACTAATACTACTACTACCCCTAATACTACTACCTTTACTACTCCTACTACTGCTACTACTAGTACAGCTAATATGACTACTAATATTACTACATCTACAATTACTACAGCTATGACTACTACTACTACTCCTACTACAACTACCTCTACAACTACTACTGCTACTATGACTAATTCTGCTACTATCACTCCTTCTCCAACTCCTAATCCTGCAACAATTCCAAATACTACTTCTACTACTACTCCTACTACTACTACTACTACTACTACTGCTCCTCCACCTCCTCCTCCTACTACTACTAAACAACAACAACTACTACTACTACAACTACTACGACTACTACTGCTACTACTACTACTACTACTACTATTGCTACTACTACTACTACTAGTACGCCTGCTACAACTACTACTACTACTGATACTTCTACTGCTACTAGTATCGCTGCTGCTGCTACCACTGTGCCTACTACTCTGACTACTCCAACTATTGCTATTATGGCCACTCCTACTACTACAACTATTTCTTATGCTGCTACTCCTATTACGACTCGTACTCCTTCTCCTACGACTACTATTACTACTATTCCTCCTCCTCCACCTACTACTACTACTACTATTGGTACTCCTGCTACTGCTACTACTACTACTACTACAAGTACTACTACCACTACTACAACTCATACTGCCACTCCTACTCCTACTCCAAGTCCTACCACTCATCCGACAACTACAACTAGTACAACTACTAGAAATACTACTACTCATACTACTATTGCTACCACTTTTCCTACTGCTACCACTACTATGCCTATTGATACGACAACTACTATTACTATTGCTATTACTACAAATACTACTATTACAGCAGCTTCTACAACTACTACTACTCGTACTCTTACTCCTTTTACTACTTCTACAACCACAGCTCCAATTACAATTACTCCAACTCCTACGCTTACTACTACTACTAATACTACCACAACTAATAGCACTACTACTACAACTACTACTACTAATACTACTTCTACTTAAACAACTGCTACTACCATTACTACTATAACTCCTACTCCTACTACTGATACTATTACACTTACTCCTACTCCTACTTTTACTACTTCTAGGACTACTACTACTACAACTTCTACTATTACTCATACTACTACTACTACTTCTACTACCACTATGACTACAATAGCTACTACTAGTACTGCTATTACTACTACTCATACCACTGCTACAAAGACTACTCCTATAGCAACTACTATTATTACTACTACTACTACTATTGCTTCTACTACTACTGCAACTTTTGCTACTACTACGAACACTACACTACCACTATAGCTATCATTGTTGCTACTACTACAGTTACTATAATTGCTGCTACTACTGCTACTTATACTTCTAGTACTACTACTTCTGCTACTACTACTACTGCTACGACTAATGCTACTACTACTACTTTTTTAGCTACTCTTACTACTAAGACTACTTCTGTAATTGAAACTACTGCTACTGCTACTACTGCTAGAACAACAACTACTACACCTACTATAACCACCACTACTACTACAACGAATACTACAACTTCCACTACTATTACTGCTGCTACTTTGACTGCCGCTTTTGATACTATTGCTACGACTGTTGCTACTACTACTATTACTACTACCACAACTACTACTTCTGCTACTGCTACTACCACTACTACTACTACTATTCCTACTACTATGACACCTACTGCTACTACTGCTACTGCTGCTACTAGTGCTGTTGCTTCTACTACTACTACTGCTGCCACTTCTATTACTAAAGCTACTACTGCTACTACCACTGCTACTGCTTCTACTATTTTTGCTGCTGCTACTACTACTACTACTACTTCAGCTATTTTTGTTGCTGCTACTACCACTATTAATACAGCTACAATAATCACTTTTACTGTTACTACTCCTACTACTATTGCTACTACTGCAGCTTATACTACTACAACTCAAACTACTATTGCTACTACAAGTTGAATTACAATTACTCTCACTACTACTACTACCACCACTGCTATAGGTGCCACTACTACAGTTACTACTGCTACTGCCACACTTTTCCTACTATTGCTACTACTTCCATAACTACTACTGCTGCTACTACTACTGTTACAATTATTACTACTGCTACCACTGCTGAACCTCTTACTACTACTACTGCTGCTACTACTTCAATTACTACTACTGTTGCTTCTACTACTACTACTACTACTACTACTATAACTTCTTCTACAATAACAACAACTAATGCTTGTCTTACTACTACTACTACTACTCTTAATACTAATACTACAACTAAATCTACTACTATTACAACAACTACTACTACTGTTACTACTGCTGCTGCTGCTGCTACTACTACTACTATGACTAGTTCTAATACTACTACTACTGCTACTACTACTCCAAATAATACTACAACGAGTACTTCAACTAAAACTACTACCACAAGTCTAGCAACTGCCACCATTACTACTATTACTACCACCACCATTACAACAACAAGTACTACTACTACTTCAACTACCACTACTACTCCAACTATTACTACCGATTTTTCTGCTATTACTACTACAACTACTACTGCTACTACGACTGCTACTACTACTACTACTGCTGTTGCTGGTACTACTAATACTACTGCAACTATTGCCACTACAACTACAACTACTTCTACTATTACTGCTACTAGTACTGTTACTGCTATGACTACTACTGTATCTAGTACTAATCCGAATATTACTACTACTGCTAATACTACTGCTGCTGTTGCTACTGCTACTATAACTACTACTGCTAGTACTGCAACAATTGTTACTATTGTTACTACTGCTGCTATTACTACTACTACTACTACTACTACTACTACTACTACTACTACTACTACTACTACTACTACTACGACGACTACTACTACTACAACCACTTCTACTAGTTTTGCTACTACTATGAGTACTACAACTACTACGACAACAACTACTACTACTACTACTAATAGTACTACTACAAACCTATAATTGCTACGACTACTCCTATTACTACTAGGTCTACTTCTGCTACTACAACAGCTACTACTATAGATACTTGTGAAACTACTACAACTACTGCCACTACTAGCACTGCTATTGCTACTACTATTGCTACAGCTACTACTACTACAACTGCTACTACCACTACCACAACTACTGCTACTACAATGACTACTACTATAGTTGATACTGCTACTACTACTGCTACAACTACAATAATAACTTGTACTCTTATTATTACTACTACTATTAATGCTATTAATTTTGCTATTACTGCTACTACTATTGCTAATATTCCTACTACTACTACTACTACTACTTCTACTACTACTACCACTACTGTAGCTACTACTGCTACTACTACTACTACTACTACCACTCCTACAGCTACTACAATTTGTACTACTGTTACTACTTCTGCAACTACTACTACTGCTACTATTACTACTACTACTACTATTACTACTATTACGGCTACTACTACTACTACTACTACTGTTACTATTTTTGCTACTACTATGGCAACTTCTCCTGCTTCTACTTCTGCTACTCTTACAACTACTATTACTATGCTGCTACTTCTTCAAATAAAACTACTACTCCTACTACCACTGCTACTTTTGCTACCACTACTGCTTCTAATCCTACCAAAACTGGTACTACTTCCTCTACTATTACCACTAGTACTAGTACTACTACTATTACTGTTACAGCTAATGCTGCTAATACTATTACTGCTACTGCTATGACTACTACTACTATTGCCACAATTATGATTTTGATGGGTACAACTACTTCTACTACAGCTACTACTTCTACTACTTCTACGCCTACTACTACTACTTCTATAGCTACTAGTAGTAGTAGTAGTAGTAGCAAGAATAGCAGTAGTTGTAGTTGCAATAGTAGTAGTAGTGGAAGCAGTAGCAGTAGTAGTAGTAGAAGTAGTAGTAGTGGTAGTAGCAATAGTAGTGGAAGTCGTAGTAGTAGAAGTAGTAGTAGTAATCATTGTAGCTATAGCAGCAGTAGTAGTAGCAATAGTCATAGTAGCAGTAGTAGCAATAGTAGCAGTAGTAGCAATCATAGCATTAGTAGCAATCATAGCAGTACCTATATTAGTTCCTATAGTAGTAGTTATAGTAGCAATAGCAACGGCAAAAGTAGCAGTGCCAATAGTAGCAGTAGTAGCAGTAGTCATTATTGTAGTAGTAGTAGTAACAGCTCTAAAAGTATCAGCAAGAGTTATAGTAGCAACGATAGTAGAAGTATCAATAGTAGTAGTAGCAGTGGGACAAGTAGTAGCAGTTGCCATAGTATCAGTAGTGGTAGTAGTAGTAATAGCAGCAATAGTAGCACTAGTAGCAGTACTAGTAGTGTGAGTAGAAGTAGCAGTAGTAGTAGAAGTATTTGTAATAGTAGTAGTAGCAATAGTAATAGTACTAGTTGTAGAAATAGTAGTCATAGTTGTAGTAGTGTGCCAGCAACAGCAACAATAGTTGTTGTAATAGTATTAGCAACCATAGTAATTGTTGCATCTATAGATATAGTAGTAGTTGCAGTTATGGCTGTATTAGAAGTTGTAGTAGAAGTAGCAGTGGCTACAGTAGAAGTTGTAGTAGTAGTAGTAGCAGCGGTAGTAGTAGGAGTAGCAATCATAGTAGCAGTAGCAGTAGTAGAAATGATAATGGTAGTAGTAGTAGCAAGAGTAGCAGTAGTAGCAGTAGTAGTGGTAGAAGTAGTAGCAGTAGTAGCAGTTGTAGAATTAGTAGTAGTAATAGCAATAGTAGTAGCAGCTGCAGTAGTAGTAGTAGTAGCACTAGTAGTGGTAGTAGAAGTAGCAGTAGTAGTAGTAGAAGTAGTAATAGTAGTAGCAGTAGTAGCATTAATAGTAGTAGTAGTAGTAGTAGTAGTAGTCGTATAAATAGTAGTCGTGGTTATAGTATTATGCCAGCCGCTGCAACAACAATCAATGTAGTAGTAGTAGTAGTAGCAGTTGTAGCAGTTGTTGCATTGGTGGATGTAGTAGTAGTCACAATTATAGTTGTATCAAAAGTTATTTTTGTAGTAGCAGTAGATGCAGTAGATGCAATAGAAGTTGTACTAGTAGCAGTGGCAATGGTAGTAGTAGGAGTAGCAATCCTAGCAGTTGTAGTAGTAGGAGAAACATTAATGGTAGTTGTAGTATCAGTAGTAGCGATAGTAGCAGTAGCATAGTAGAATTAGTAGCCATAGTAGCAATAGTAGAATTATTAGCAATACTAGTAGTAGTAGCAATACTAGTAGAAGTAGTAATTGTAGAAGTATTTGTACTAGTAGCAGCAGCAGCAGCAGCAACAGCAGCAGTAGTAGTAGTAGCAGTGGGAGTAGTAGTAGTAGTAGGAGAAGTAGTATTAGTAGTAGTAGCACTGGTGGTAGTAGTAGTAGTAGTAGTTGTAGTAGAACTACTAGTAGTAGTAGTAGTAGTAGTAGTAGTAGTAGAACTAGTAGTAGCAGTAGTCATAATAGTAGTTATACTATTAGGGGTAGTAGTATTGGCAGTAGCAGTAGTAGTTGTAGCTATAATAGTAATAGTTTTCGTAGTAGTAGTAGTAGAAGTAGTAGTGGTAGTAGTAGTAGTAGTAGTAGCTATTTTAGTAGTGGCAATAGTAGTAATAGTATTAGCAGTAGCAGTGGTAGCAAAAGAAGCAATAGAAGTAGTAGTAGTACTAGTAGTACTAATAGTAGTAGCAATAGTAGCAATAGTAGAAGTGCTAGCAGTTGTAGTTGTGTAGAGTTAGTGTTAGTATTAGTTGTAGTAGCAGTAGTAGCAGCAGTAGATCTAGAAGTAGTAGTAGTAGTAGCAGTAGTTATGTAGTAGCTGTTGTACTAACAGTAGTAATAACAATGGCAGTAGTAGTATTAGTAGGAGTAGTAGCAGTGGTAGTAGTAAGAATAGTAGGAGTAGTAGGAGTAGCAATAGTAATAGTAGCGGTAGCAAAAGTAATAGTAGTACCAGAAGTAGTAGTAGGAGTAGTTGTATTAGTCACTATAGTAGAAGGAGAAATAGAACTAGTAGCTGTAGCAGTAACTGCTGTAGTAGCAGCTATTGTATTAGTAGCAGTTGTAGTAGTAGTAATGTTAGTAGTTGTAATGGAAGTAATAGGATTAGTAGTAGTGGTGGTGGTTCTAGTAGTAGCAGTTGTTGCAGTAGTTGTAGTAGTAGAAGCAGTAGCAGTAGTAGTCGCAGAAGTGGTAGTAGTAGCAAAAGAAGTAGCAGTGGTAGAAGTAGTAGTACTAATAGTAATTATAGCAACAATAGTGCTATCAGTAGTAGTACTTGTAGTAGCAGTACCCGAAGTAGCCGCAGTAGTAGTAGTAGTCATAGCAATACAAGCAGGAGTAGTAGTAGTAGTATTAGTAGTACTGGAAGTAGTAGTAGTAGTAGTAGTATTAGTAGTAGTCGTAGTAGCAGAAGTAGGAAGAGTCATAGTAGCAGTAGTAGTTGTAGTAGTAGTAATTGTTGTAGTGGTAGTTGTAGTAGTTATAGTATTAGTAGTAGTTGTAGTGGCAGTTGTAGTAGTAGTAGGTGTAGGGGTACTAGTAGTAGTAGGTGTACTAATAGAGTACTAGTAGTAGAAGTTGCAGTAGTAGGAGTAGGAGTAGTAGTAGCAATAGTAGGAGTAGTAGCACTAGTAGTTGTAGTAGTAGGTGTAGTAGTGGTGGTGGTGGTGGTGGTGGTGGTGGTGGTGGTGGTAGTGGTGGTGGTAGTAGCAGCAGCAGTAGTAGCAGTTACAGCAGCAGCGGTAGTTGTAGTAGACGTAGTAGTCGTAGCAGTAGTAGTAGTTGTAGTATAAGTAATAATAGTAGTAGTAATAGTAGTAGTAGTAGAAGTAGGAGTACAAGTAATAGTTATGGTACTAGTGGAGTAGTAGTTGTTGTTGTTGTCGTACTAGGAGTAAGAGTAGTAGTAGTCGTAGTAGGAGTAGGTGTAGTAGCATAAGTAGTAATTGTAGCGGTAGTAGGTGTAGGAGTAGTAATAGCAATAGTAGTAGTAGCAACAGTACTAGTACTAGTAGTGGTAGAATTAGTAGTAGCAGTAGTTGTAGTAGTACTTGTAGTTGTAGTAGTAGTGGTAGTATTAGCACTAGTAGTAGTAGTAGGAGGAGGAGGAGTAGTGGTAATAGTAGTTGTTGTAGTAGTACTAATAGTAGTACCATCAGTCATAGTAGTAGTTCGATTGTTAGTTGTACTACTAGTAGTAGGAGTTGGAGTAAGAGTAGACGTAGAAGTAGTAGTAGTTGTAGTAGTAGCAGTAGTAGCTATAGCCGTAGTGGGAGTACAAGTAGTAGTAGCAGTCTTTGGAGTTGGAGTTCGAGTAGGAGTAGGAATAGTAGTAGAAGAAGTAGTAGTACTTGTGGCAATAACAGTAGTAGCATTAGTAATAGTAGTAGTAGTATTTGGAGTAGGAATAGTTGTTGTAGTAGTAGTAGTTGGAATAGTAGATGTAGTAGTAGTTGTAGTTGCAGTAGTAGGAGTAGTAGTTGTAGTAGTAGTAGCAGTAGCAGTAGCAGTAGCAAGAGTAGCAGCAGCAGTACTTGAAGTAGTAGTGGTGGTAGTAATAGTAACCATAGTAGCATTAGTAGTTGTACTAGTAATAGTAATAGTAGGAGTAGTAGTAGTTGGAGTAGTAGTAGTAGTAGTAGTTGCAAGAGCAGGAGCAGTAGTAGTAGTAGTAGTAGTAGTAGTAATAGTAGTAGTAGTAGTAGTAGGAGCAGCAACAGCTGTAGTAGTAGTAGTAGTAGTAGTAGAGGTAGTAGTGGCAGTAGTAGTAGCAGTAGGAGCAGTCGGTATTGGAGTAGTAGTAAGGGTAGCAATAGTTGGAGTAGTGGTACTAGTAGTTGTAGTAGGAGTTGAAGTAGCAGTTGGAGTTGGACTGGGAGCAGTAGTAATAGCTAGAGAAGTAGTCATATTAGAAGTAGTAGTTGTAGTAATACGAGTAGTTGTAGCAGTAGTGGTAGTTGTAGTAGTAGTAGTAGTAGTAGTAGAGTTGTTGTTGTAGTACTAGTAGTTGTAGTAGGAGTAGTGGCAGAATTAGTAGTAGTAGTAATACTAGTACTAGAAGTAGTAGTAGTAGTAACAGCAACATAGTATTAAAAGTAGAAGTAGTAGTAATAGTTGAAGGACTACTAGGCGTAGGAGTAGTAGTTGTTGTAGTAGCAGCAACAGTAGTAGTAGTAGTTACAGCAGTAGATGTAGTAGTTGCAATAGCCACAGCAACAGCAGCAATAGTAGTCGTAGTTGTAGCAGTAGTAGTAGTAGATGCAGTAGTACTAGAAGTAATAGTATAAGTGGTAGTAGTAATTATAGTAAGAGTAGTTGTAGTAGTAGTAGTAGTAGTAGTAGTAGTACTAGTAGCAGTAGTAGCAGCAGCAGCAACAATAGTAGTAGTAGTAGTAGTAATAGGAGGAGTAGTAGTAGTAGCTGAAGAAGTAGTAGTACTATTCGTAGTAGCAGCAGAAGTAGTAGGAGTTTGAGTAGAAATAGTTGTAGAAGTCGTCGTTGTTGTTGTTGTTGTTGTAGTAGTAGTAGTAGCAGTAGTTGTAGGGGTGTAGGGGTAGTAGTAGTTGTTCTAGGAGTAGGAGCAGTAGTAGTAGTAGCAAGAGTAGTTGTAATAGTAGGAGTAGTGGTAGAAGTAGTTGTAGTAGTATTCACAGCAATTGCTGCAATAGTTGTAGTAGTAGTTGTAGTAGTAGGAGTAGTAATTGTAGTAGCATTTGTAGTAGTAATATTAGTCATCGTGGTAGCAGTAGTAGGAGTAGGAGTTGTAGTAGTAGTAGGAGTCGTAGTAGTAGTAGGAGTAGCATCATTTGTATTAGTTGTAAAGTAGTAGTAGTAGGAGTAGCAGTAGCAGTAGCAGTAGTAGTAATAGTAGTAGTAGTAGTGATATTAGTCGTAGTAGTAGTAATAGTTGTAGTAGTAGTAGTAGTGGTAGTGGTGGTCGGAGCAGCAATAGCAGCAGTAGTAGTAACAGGAGGAGAGTTAGGTGTAGTAGTAGTAGGAGTTGTAGTAGTAGTTAGAATAGTTGTTGTAGCAATAGTAGTAGTAGTAGCTATTGTAGTAGGAGTATTAGGACTAGTAGTCGTAGTAGTATTAGTAGTAGTAGGAGTAGCGGTAGTAGTAGTAGTAGTAGTTATTGTAGTAATGGTAGCAGTAGTACTTGTAGGATTAGGAGTGGGACTAGTAGTAGGATTTGTAGCAGTGGAAATAGTGCTAGTAGTAGTAGTAGTTGGGGTTATAGTACGAGTAGTAGTACAAATTGGAGTAGTAGTTGTTGGATTACGGGTAGTGGTGGTAGTAGGAGTAGTAGTAGTAATGGGAGTTGGAGTAGTAGTAGCAATAGTAGTAGTAGTAGGAGTAGAAGTTGTAGTAGTAGGATTAGGAGCAGGAAAAGTTGAGTAGTAGTAGCAGTAATAGAAGAAGTAGTTGTAGTAGCAGTTGTATAGCTCTAGAAGTACTAGTAGTAGCAGCAGCAGTTGTAGTAGTTGTAGAAGTAGTAGCAGCAGTTGTGGTAGTAATCGAAGTAGTAGTTGTAGTAGTAGTAATAGGAGTATCAATAGTAATTGTTGTTGTAATCGCATTAGTAGTTGGAGTAGTAGTAGGAGGAGGAGGATGAGTAGTAGTAGTAGTAAAAGTAGTAGGAGTAGTAGTTGTTATTATTGTTGTTGTAGGAGTAGTAGTAGAAGTAGTATTAGTAGCAGTAGTAGTAGCACTAGTAGTAGTTGTAGTATTAGCAGTTGTAGGAGTAGTCGCAATAGTAGTTGCAGCATTTGTAGTAGTAGGACTAGAAGTAGTGGCAGTACTAGACTAGGAATAGAGATAGTAGTAGTAGTAGTAGTAGTAGTAGTAGTAGTAGTAGTAGAAGGAGTAGGAATAATAGTAGTAGTAGTAGTAGTAATAGTAGAAGTAGTTGTTGTAGTAGTAGTAGTAATAGTAATCAGAGTAGTAGTTGCGGCAGTAGTAGTAGTTGTTGTTTTTGTCGTACAAGTAGTAGTAGTAGTTGTTATTGTTGTTGTTGTACCAGTAGTAGAAGTAGTAATAGTAGTAGTTGCAATAGTAATAGAAGTAGTAGAAGTAGTAGTAATAGTAGTAGTAGTAGTTGTTGTTGTTGTTATTGTAGTAGCAGTAATAGTTGTAGCAGTAGAAGTAGTGGCAGCAGCACCAGTAGTAGTAGTAATAGTTGTAGCGAAAGTAGTAGTCGCAGCAATAGCAACGACAACAACAGCAATAGCAACAGCAACAACAACAATCGCAGCATTAGTCGCAATAGCAGTTGCAGTAGCCACTGGAGCAGTAGCAGTAGAAGTAATATTATCAATGGTGGTAGTAATTGTAGTAGTAGTAGTAGTAGTAGTAGTAATAGTAGTAATAAGAGTAGTAGTAGCAGCAGCAGCAGCAGTAGTAATAGTAGTTTTAGTAGTAGTACTAGTAGTAGTATTAATAGCAGTAGTAGTAGAAGTAGTAGCAGTATTGGTAATAGTAGTAGTAGTAGTAGGAGTTGGAGTAGAACTACTACTAGTAGTAGTAGTAGTAATAGTAGTAGTGTTAGTGCTAGTAGTAGCAGTAGAAGGAGTAGGAGTAGTTGTAGCAGTAGTATGAGTAGAAGTAGTAATAGTAGTAGTAGGAGTAGGAGTAGTGGTAGAAGTATTAGTAGTAGTAATTGTAGCAGCTGCAAAAACAACAGCAGCAGTAGTAGTAGTAGTAAAAGTAGTAGTAGTAGTAGTGGTCGTGGCGGCGGCGGTGGTGGTGGTGGTGGTGGTAGTGGTGGTGGTGGTGGTAGTAGTAGTAGTAGTTGCGGTAGTCGTAGCGGCAGTAGTAGTGGTAGTAGTAGGAGTAGGAGTAGTAGTAGTTGTTGTAATTGGAGTAGGAGTAGCAGTTGTAGTTGCAATTGCAGGAGTAAGAGTAAGAGTAGTAGTAGCAATAGTGGGAGTAGTAGCACTAGTATTTGTAGTAGCAGAAGTAGTTGTAGTAGTTGGTGCAGTAGTCGTTGCAGTAGTAGGAGGATGAGTAGTAGTCGTAGTAGTAGCAGCAGTAGCTATAGCAGCAGTAGTAGTAGTTGTACCAGAAGTAGTAGTTGTTGAAGTTTTAGTAGTAGTATCAGTAGTAGTAGTAGTAATAGTAGTAGTATTGGTAGGAGTACTAGTAGTAGTTGTTGTACTAGTAGAGTAGTAGTAGGAGGAGGAGTAGTTGTAGTTGGAGTAGGCGTAGTAGTCATTGTAGTAGGAGTAGGAGTTGCAGTAGTAGGAGTAAGAGTAGGAGTAGGAGTTGTAATACTAGTAGAACTAGCGGTAGTAGTTGTAGTAGCAGTAGTAGTACTAGTAGTGGTTGTTGTTGTAATACCAACAATAGCAGTAGTACTTATAGTTGTTGCAGTAGTAGTAGTAGTAGCAGTGGTAGTAGTAGTAGTAGAGTTGCAGTAATAGTAGTAGCAGTAGTAGTAGTTGTATGAGTTGAAGCATCCGTTGTAGTAGTCATACTGTTGTTAGTTATAGTTGTAGTAGTAGGAGTTGGAGTAAGAGTAAGAGTAGTAGTAGTAATTATAATAGTAGCAGTTGTAGCAGTAGCAGAAGTAAGAGTAGGAGTAGTAATAGCAGTAGTTGGAGGAGTAGTAGTAGTAGTAGGAGGAGTTGGAGTAAGAGTAGGAGTAGTAGTAGAAGTTGCAGTAATAGTGGTTGCAACAACAGTAGAAGTATTAGTAGTAATAGTAGTAGTAGTAGTAGTACTAGGCGTAGAATTAGTAGTATTTGGAGTAGGAATAGTAGTAGTAGTAGTAGTAGTAGGAGTAGTAGACACAGCAGTAGTTGTAGTTGCAGTAGTAGTAGTTGCAAGAGTAAGAGTAGCAGTAGGTGTAGGAGTAGTAACAGTAGCAGCAGTAGTAATAGTCGTAGTAGTTGGAGTAGTAGTAGTATTATGAGTACTAGGAGTAGAAGTAGTAGTTGGAGTAGTGGTCGTAGTAGTAGTAGTAGTTGTTGTTGTTGTAGTAGGAGTAGTAGTAGTAGCAATAGGAGTTGGAGTAGTAGTAGAAGGAGTCTAGTAATAGTAGTATCAGCTAGAATAGTAGTAGTTGAAGTAGTGGTAGTGGTAGTGGTGGTGGTGGTAGTAGTAGTAGTAGCAGTAGTAGTGGTAGTAGTAGTCGTAATAGGAGTAGTAGTTCTCAGAGTAGGGGTAGTAGTCGTAGTAGGAGATGTAGTAGTAGTAGGAGTTGGAGTAGTAGAATTAGCAGCAGTAGTAGTACTGGTTGTAGTAGAAGTAGTAATAGGAGTTGGAGTAGGAGTTGGACCAAGAATAGTTGTAGTTGTAGTTGTTGTAGTAGTAGTAGTAGTAGGAATAGTAGAGGGAGTAGTAGTCGAAGTAGTAGTAGCAACAACTGCAGCAGTTGTTGTGGCAATTGTAGTAGTAGTAGTGGTAATAACAGTGGCAGTAGTGGAAGGAGTTATAGTTGTAGTAGCAGTAGAAATAGTAGTACCAGTACTAGTAGATGTTGTAGTTGTATTAGTCATAATAGTTATAGGAGTAGTAGCAGTAGTAGCAGTAGGGGTAGTAGTTGCAGTTGTAGTAGTAGTAGTAGTATTAGTAATAGTAGTAGTAGTATTAGTTGTAGTAGTAGTTGTTGTTGTAGTAGTAGAAGCAGTAGCAGCAGCAGTAGTAGTAATTTAGTATTAGTAGTTCTAGTCAAAGTACGAGTTGGAGTAGTAGCAGCAGCATCAGTAGGAGTAACACTAGAAGTAGTAGTTGTAGGAGTAGTAGTAGTAACAGTAGTAGGAGGAGTAGGAGTAGTAGTAGTCGTCGTCGTCGTAGTAGTAATACTAATACTAATAGTAGTAGTAGTAGCGGTAGCCGTAGTCGTAGAAGTAATTGTAATTGAATTAGTATTTGTAGTGGAAGTAGTAGTCGAAGCAGTAGAGTACAAGTAGTAGTAATAGTAGTAGTAGTAGTGGTAGTTGCAGTAAGACTAGTAGTACTATGACTAGTAGTAGTATTAGTAGGAATAGGAGTAGCAGAAGAAGTAGCAGTGGCAGCAGCAGCTGTAGCAGTAGTAGAAATTGTCGTAGTAGTTGCAACAATAGCAGGATTAGGAGTAGTCATAGTAGGAGCAAGAGTAGTAGTAGTAGTAGCAAGAGAAGCAATATGTGTCAAAGTAGTACTATTACTGTAGCTGGTACCACTACTACTACTAGAACCGCTGCTACTGCTTCTACTACTGCTACTATTCCTACTATTACAGCTGCTACTGCTACTATTCCTGCTGCTACTTCTGCTGCTACTACTATTCTTGCTATTACGGCTGCTACTGCCACTACTTCCACTACTACTGTTACTACTACTACTTCCACGACTACTGCTACTATTACTGCTACTACTACTGCAACAATTGCTACTGTAGCTACTGACACTATAATTACTTCTACAACTACGACTACTGCTACTACTGCTACTTCTATTGCTACTATTATGACTACTATTACAGCTGCTGCTTATACAACTACTTCTTATACTACTAAAACTAATATACTATTCCCGCCATTGCTAATACTAGTGATACTGCAATAAATACTGCTACTACTATTACAACTTCTCCTACGATAACAACAAAAACTACTACTACTCCATCTCCTCCTACTATTGTTGTTGTTACTGCTACTACTGCTATGACAACTATAACTGCTATTACTACAACAATTACTACTACTCCTACAACTGCTATAACTGCTACTACTACAACCACTACTACTACTGCTACTAATGCTACCACCATTACTACTACTACAACTGTTACTGGTACTATTACTACCTCTGATACTACTATTACTATTGGTACTACAAATACTGCTATTACTAATACAGCTACTACCCCTATTACAACTTCTCCTACTGCTTATACTTCTACTATTACTACCTCTCCTCCTACTACTACTGCCACTACTACAATTACTATTAGTACTACTACTACTACTACTAATAATAATAATAATAATAATATTATTATTATTATTATCATTATTATTATTATTATTATTATTATTACTATGACTACTACTATTACTACTACTAAAACTACTATTACACCTACTACCATTGCTACTCCTCCTCCTCCTCCTCCTCCTCCTCCTCCTACTATTCTGAGCACTACTACTACTCCTAACACTCCTACTGCTACTACTACTATTGCAGCTGTTATTACAACTACTTCGGCTGCTACAACAACTACTACTGCCGCTGCTTTCGCTACAACTACTATTATAACTGCTACTACTACCACTACTACTACTACTATTACAAATATTACTACTGCTGCTACAACAACAACTACTACTACGACTAATATTTTGACTTCTACTGCTACTACTACTATTGCTACTAGTACTAATACTACTACCACGACAATTGTTTTTTCTGCTACTACTTCAACAATAACAACAACAACTACTACTACTACAACTACTACTGCTTCTACTACTAATTCTACTGCTATGACTGTGGCTACTTCTGCTACTACTACTATAGCCACTACTATTGCAACGACTACTACTATTGCTACTACTATTACAACTATTGCTGTTGGTGCAACTTCTACTACTTCTTCTGCTACTATTTCTACAACTACTACTACCACTACTACTGCAACAACTATTACTACCATTACCATTGCGGCTACTACTACTACTACTACTACTACTACTACTTCTTTTATTACTATTACTATGATTATTACTACTACTACTACAACAACAACAACAACAACTACTATTAGTACTATTACTAGTACAACTACTGCTACTGCTACTGCTGTAGCTATTGCTCTTGTGGCTGCTACTACTACTACATCTTCTACTACGGGTACTATTGCTGCTGCTCCTATAGCTTCTACTACTACTATTACTACACTACTACTTGTACACATGCCACTGCGGCTACTACTACAGATGCTATAACTACTTCTACTACTACTACTGCTACCTCTGGTGCTACTGCTACTGCTACTACTACCACTACTTCTACTACCTGTACTACTACTCCAACCAGTACTACCACTACTACCACAACTACTACAATAACAACAACAACTACTACTACTACTACAACAACTACCACTACTACTACTACTCTTGCTGATACTACTACGACTACTACTTCCAGTAATCCTCCTAATACTCCTAATACTACTACTATTACTACAACAATTAGTACTAGTTCTATAAGTTCTGCTATTACTATGACTTCTACTACTACTAGTACTACTACTACTACTACTACTACTACTACAACTCATGCCTATACTACCACTACTACTGCTACTTCTACTACTACCCCGGCTACTACTATGATAACTACTATTACTACTGTAACTACTACTTCTACTACTACTACTACTAATGCTACTAATGTTACTACTCCGACTTCTACAACAAGAACAACTACTTCTACTATGACTACTACACTACAACTACTACTGCTGCTACTACTACTACCCATGCTAGTACTACGACTAGTACTACTTTCACTAGTCGTGCTACTAATACTACTAGTGTTACTGCTACTACTAACACTGCTACTACTACTATTACTACTACTGCTACTACTACTACACCTGCTGCTACTACTAATACTACTATTACTCCTACTATTTCGACTATTATTACCACTACTACCACTGTGACTACTACTACAACTTCAGCCATGACTGCTACCACTACTACCACTACAACAAGTCCAACTACTACTAGTACTACAGGTACTATTGCTACTTTTACTACTACAAGTACTACTCTCACTTCTACTACTGCTACTATTTCTACCACTGCTACTACTACCACCACCACACCTGCTACTACTATGGCTCTTACTAGTATTACAATTGCTACACCGTCGACTACTACTACTACGACTACGGCTCCTCCTTCTACTACTACTTCTACCAACACAACAAGTACTATTCGTACTAGTCCTACTGCTACTAGTTCTATTACTACAACTGCTACTCCTACGCCTTTTAATATTGCCACCACCACTACTACTGCTCTAGCTCCTACTACTACTACTATTACTACTACTGTTCAAGCTTCTATTACTACTACTACTACTATTGTTGCCACAACTACTGCTATTGCCACTACTACTACTACTAATGCTATTACTGTAACGGCTACGGCTACGACTACTACTACTACTACTACTTCACCAACTACTACTACTGCTACTAATACTACTATTGCTTCTACTACTATGACTGTTACTATTACTACCACCACCACCAGCACTACTGCCACTGCTACAACTGCTGCTATGGCTGCTACTACTGCTACAACTATTGTTATTGCTGTTGCTAATAGTACAACTACTACTCCTACTACTACTATTAATACTACTACAATTGGTGTTGCTACTAGAACTATACTACTATTATTACTACTTTTGCTGCCGCTGTTGTTATTATTGCTGCTACTGCTACAACTAGCACTAGTTCACCTACAACAACTATTATTGCTACCACTACTACTGCACTACTAATGCCACAACATCTACCACTACCACTACAAGTACCACTGGTATTACTTTTGCTGCTACTACTACTGCTTCAACTAGTGCTAATACTGCTATTGCTATTACACTACTACTACTACAACTGCTGCTACCACTGCTACTGCTACTAGTGCTACTACAACTACCAGTGTTACTATAGCTACTACTGCTACGACTACTGCTACTACCACCACTACCACCACTATTAGTTCCACTACTACTATTATTGTTACTACTATTACTACTGCTATGGCTACTACTACTACTAATGCAACTACTCCTGCTCCTGCTACTACTATCACTACTACAACCACTACTACCATTACTACTACTAATACTACTACTTTTAGGACTTTTGTTACTACTACTGCTTCTTTGACTGCTACTACTACTACTATTACTAAAACTACTACAACTACAACTACTACTACTGCTATTACGGCTACAGCTACTACTACTACAACAACAACGACGACTACAACACTTGTTGTTGCGGCTACTACTACTGCTGCTACTACTACTGCTGCTGCTACTGCTACTATTGCTGCTATTATAAATAATACTAAAACTAATACTACTACTACAATATTACTATTATTACAAATACTAACATTACCACTATTACTAATTCTACGACTACCACTAATTTTGCAACAACTATTGCTACTAGTATTGCTACTGCTAATACTATTGCTGCTCCTACTTCTATTACGGCTACTACTACTATGATGACTACTGCTGCTAATTGTACTACTTCTGCTACTACTACTGCTACTATTACTTTAACTATTACAACAACTACTAGTTATGCTTCAACTACTTCTGCTACTGCAACTACTGCTGCTACTGTTGCTACTAGTACCACTACCATTGCTTTTGCTGCTCTAACAGCTACTACCACTGCAATAGCTGCTACTACTGCTGCTGATGCTGCAAGTACTACTACTACTGCTACTACTCCTAACACTACACCTACTACTGCAACATCTCACACACCTATTCCTACTACCACTACTCCTCTTGCTACTTCTCCTACTGCAACTAAAACTACTGCTATGACTACTACTACCCCTTATACTACTTCTACTACTACCACTACTGCTATTACTACTACTACTCCTTCTGCTACTTCTTCTACTACTACTACTCCAATTACTAGTACTACTACTACTAATACTAGTACTAGTACTACTACGACTACTACTACAACAACAACTACTACTACTACGACGACGACGACAACTACTACTACTACTTGAAATACTATCAATACTACTACTTCTACTTCTGCCACTTCTGCAACTACGGCTACAATAACTACTACTGCTACGGATGCTACTATTACAACTACTACTACTATAACAGCTACAACAACTACCACAACTACTATTGCTACTATTACTAATATTTCTACTACTACTTCTACTGCTATTACTTCTATTACTCATGTTACTACTACTATTGCTTCTACTACTACTACTACTAACACTACAACTACTACTCCTACTGCAACTAGTACAACTACTACCACTACTGCAACTATTACTACTACTACTAATACTTCTCACGCTACTATTACTATTGCTACAACTTCAGTTAATACTACTATTGCTACTCCCACTAATGCTACTGCTGCTACCACTATCACTGCTACTGCTAGTAGCAGTATTGCTACTACTAATACTACTGCTACTTCTACCACTATTACTGCTATACTACTACTACTACTTGTGCTACTATTGCTTTGACTGCTGCTACTACTACTACTACTATTGCTACAATGGCTACTACTACTACCATTGCTGCAACTGCTACGACTGCTTCTGCTGCTACTACAGGTACTACTACAACTACTACTACTACAACAACAACTACGACTTCTACTGTTGCTACTACTACTTTTGCTACTACTACTGGTACTACTACTACTTCAACTTCAGCTACTTCTAATGCGGCTACTATTGTTACCGCCACCACCACTACTACCACAACTACTACTACTACTGTTGCTGCTACTACTACTACTACTATTACTAATATAAATACTATTACTGTTAGCACTGCTACTACTACTACTACAACAACAACTACAACAACTACTACTACTATGGTTGCTAATTCTACTACATGTACTGCAAATACTACTATTGCTACTACTATAACTGCTGCTGTAGCTGCTACTACTAATACTACTACTTCTACTACTACTTCTACTACTACTTCCACTATTGCAACTTCAACTACTACTACTGCTACTTCTACCACTGCTACTACTAGTATGACTACTACAACTACAATTGCTGCTGCAGCTGCTACTATTACCACTAATACCAATACTACTTGATCTACTATAACTACTACAACTGTTGCTACAATTGCTACTACTACTACTACCACTATTACTTCTTTTCCAACTACAACTGCTACTGCTATAACAACAACAACAACAACTACTACTACTACTTCTAATACTATTACTAGCGCTACTACCACTACTGCTACAGTTGCAGCTGCTACTACCACTACTACTAGTACGACGACCACTACTACTACTACCACTATTATTACTACTAGTACGGTTACGACTACTATTTCTACTATTACTACTACTACTATTACTCCTCCTATTGCTTCTACAACTGCTACTACTTTTACAACTACTACTACTACAACTGTAGCTTCTACAACAACAGCAACTATAACTACTACTTCTACAACCATTACTGCTACTCCTAAATCTATTGTGGCTACCATGGCTATGACTGCTGCTACTACCACTATTGATACTACTGCTATTACTACAACAACTACTAACACTACTACTACTGCTACAATTGCTACTACTGTTACTACGGAAAATGCCACTACTACAACTACCACTACTACCACTGCTACTGCTACTGCTACTGCTACTACTATTGCTACTACTACAACTACTACTGCTACTACTACTTCTACACTACTACTACTACTACAACTACTGCTACAACTAACTACTACAGCTATGACTACAACTAATACTCCTCCTACTAGTACTACTATTACTGCCACTACTACTACTACAACAACTACTACAACTACTTCTACTATGATAATACTACTACTACTACTACTAGTAGTATTACTACTACTTATATGACTACTATTGCTACTATTACTACTTCTACTACTACAATAAGTGCTACTTCTTCTACTGCAGCTGCAGCTTCTACTACAGTTGCTACGACAACTACTGCTGCTACTCCCGATGCTGCTCCTGATGCTGCTGTATCTCTTAGACCAACTACTACTACTACTACTCCTCCTGCTACTACTATTACTATAACTACTACTACTATTCTTACAACTACTACTACGACTGCTACTTCTACCACTACTATGGGTAATACTTCTGCTACTACTACTACTACAACTACTACTACTACCACTACTAAAGCCACAACAACAACAACTACTACTTCTACTACTACTCCTCCAACTATTAGTACTACTACTGCCACTACTACTACTACTCCTACTAGTCAAATTCCAACTACTACTCCTGCTACTGTAGCTACTACTACTATTGCAACTACTTCTACAACAACGACTATTCTTGCGACTACTACTACTACCAATACTATCACTACTACTACTACTACTACTACTACTACTGTAACTAATACTAGTACTCCTGCTACTGCTGCTGCTGCTACTACTACTATTACTAATACTACTACTCGTGCAACTACTACTGCTACTACTACTTCTACTACTACTACTCCTGCTACTACAACCACTATTCCAACTACAACAACAACTACTACTACTACAAGTCTTGCAGCTACTACTACTACTACTATTGCAAGTACTTCTACTACCACTACTCCTATTCCTGCTGCTACTACTACAACTCCTACTACTACTACGTCGACTACTTCTCCTCCTTCTAGTACTACTGCTACTGCTACTAATACTACCACTACTACTATTAGAACTACTACTATAGCTACGTCCACTTGTACTACTACTATTGCTGCTGCTACTACTCCTACTACAACTACTACTACTAATACCTGAACTACTACAACTACTGCATTTGCAACTACTATACTACTAGCACTACTATTACTCTTGCAACTACAACTATGACTACTAATACTTCTGCTACTGCTACTCCTGCAACTACTACCACTATTGCTACTACTATTACTACTACTACTACTGCCACTACTGTGACTGCTGCTACTACGACGGCTACTACTACAATTATAGCTACTACACAACTATTACTGTTGCTACTACTGTGACTACTACAACTACAATCACTGCTACTACTACTACTACTACTACTACTACTACTACTACTACTACTACTATAGCTACTACTTCTACTACTCCTACTCCTACTGAAACTACTACTACTCCTGTTTCTACAAGTACAGCTACTATTGCTACAACTACTATGACTGCTACTATTTCTACTACTACTGCTATTACTACCTCCACTACTACTACTACTTTTACTACTACACTACTACTACAACTACAACTACTAGTACTACTTCTACTCCTACAACTACTACTGGTTCTACTACTACGACTACTGCTGCTGCTACTATTATTACGATGACTATTACTACTATTGCTATTACTACTAATACTACTACTACTACTTTTGCTGCTGCTAATACCACAACTACTACTATAACTACCCCCACCACTACTACAACTACTATGACTACTACTGCTATGATTACCGCTACGACTTTTGCTACTACTACTACCACTACGTCTATTGCAGCTACTACCACTACTACTACTACAACAACAACTACTACTACTACTCCTACTGCAACGACTACCACTTCTAGTACTGTTACTACACCTACTGCTTCTACTGCTACTACTGCAGCTACTGCTACTATTGCTACTACTACTACTACTACTACTACTTCTACTGCTAGTACTACAACTACTACTAATACTACTACGATGACAACTGCAAATACAACAACAAGAACAATAATAACTATAACTACCACTAGCACTATGCTACTACTGCAACTGCCACTACAATTACTATACTACTGCTACTACTTGTGTTACTACTTCTACTACTATTCATATTACTACTACTACTAGTACTCCTAGTACTCCGACTACAACTACTACTATTACTACTACTACTACTAATACTATTACTATTGCTACAACAACAACTACTACTACTACTCTACTACTAAAACTACTGCATTGACTACTGCAAATGCAATAACATCAACTGCTACTACTACTTCTACAACTAATACTATGCTACTTCGGCTGCTACTACTGCAACTACTACTACTACTAATGTTACTACTTCTACTACTACTAATATTATTGTTGCTACTATGACTACTACTTCTACAACTACTACTTTTACTACTACTACCACTACTACTACCACAAATACGAATACTACATCTACTATTGCTGCTACTCCTACTGCTACTATTTCCACTACTACTACCACCACTACCACCACTCATACTACTAATACTACTACTACTACTACTACCACGACTACTACTACAACAACTACTACTACAAATACTTCAACTATGACTACTGCAAATACAACAACAATTACTACTACTATAACTATGCTATGGCTGCTGCTAGTATTGCAACTGCTACTACTATTATTAGTACTACTGATACTACTAGTACTACTACTACTACTACTATTATTACTGCTAATGCTACTTCTAATATTGCAACAACTGCTAGTACTCCTAGTACTCCTACTACAAATACTATTAGAACCCCCTCAATTACTACTATTACTATGACCACTGCTACTAATATGACTATTACTGCTAGTACTACTACTACAACTATTACTAGTACTACAACTACTACTTCTACTGCTACTTGTACTACAACTATAACTACTATTACAGCTACAATTACTATTGCTATTGTTGCTACTACAACTACTACAACTATTGCTACTCCTACTACAACTCCCTCTACAACAACTACTATTAGTACTACTATTGCTACTGCTTCTACTACTACTTTTTCCGCTACTTCTACTTCTACACTTGGTACTACTCCTACTGCTAATACTACTCCAGTTACAAGTACTACTATTACTATTGCCACAACAACAACTACTACTACTATTACGATCACTACTTCTATTACTACTACTACAACTACTGTTGTTGCTACTACTACTACTACTAGAACTACTACTACTGTTGTTGTTGCTGCTACAGCTTCTACTACTCCTTTTAATTCTCCTACTACTACTGTTGCTGCTACCAATACTACAACAACTACTACTACTTTTACTATTAATATTCCTAATATTCCTTGTAGTACAACTACTATGATTACTACTACTAGAGCAACAACAACAACAACAACTATTTAAACTACTACTTGTAAATACTACCACTGCTACTATGAATACTACAACTGCTAGTACTACTACTACTACTAGTCCTCGTACTACTACTACTACTACTACTACTACTATTACTACTACTACTACTACTAAGACGACTACTACTACTACTACTACTACTACTACTACTACTAATACCACAACTAATACTAATACTATTACTACTATTACAATTACTACTTCTATTGCTACTACTGTTGCTACAGCTGCTGCTATGACTACTATTACTACTACTAATACTACTACTACTACTATTACTATCACTACTGCTACTGCTAATACTACAGCTGCTGCTGCTGCTACTAATACTACAACTACTGCTGCTAGTACTTCATCTTCTTCTACTGCTACTACTACTGCTGCTGCTATTGCTACGACTGCTGTTGCTGCTGCTACTACTACTACTACTACTACAACTACGATGACTACACTCCTATTGCTACAACAATTACTACTACTTCTCCTACTGCTACTACTACTGCTACAACTACTACTTCTACTATTGCTACTACTGCTACTACTACTACTGCGACTACTATAGCTATTGCTACTGCTACTACTATACCTACTACTACTACTGCTACTAGTGCTAGTATTGTTACTTCTACTACAGCTACAATAACTACTACTACTACAATTATTGCTACTACTAAAACTATAACGACTACTACTATTACTACTACTGCTGCTGCTACTACTACTATTACTACTACTACTACAACTGTAGCTACTTCAACGACAACTATTACGGCTGCCACTTCTACTGCAACTACTACTATTACTACTTGTACTAGTACTACTACTACGACTACTACTACTACTACTACTACTACTACTATTACTACTGCTACTACTACGAGTACTACTGCTACTACTACTGCCACTGCTACTAACGCTATTTCTACCACTACTACTACTATTGGCACTACTGCAACTGTTGTTGTTGCTGCTACTACTTCTGCCACTTCTTTTAATTCTGCTACTACAACTATTGCTGCTACTGCTACTACGACTACTACTACTACTACTACCATCACCACCACCACCACCATAACAACAACAACAACAACTATTTCGACTACTAATAGCAGTAATAATACTACTGCTGTTATGAATACTACGACTACTAGTATTACTACTACTACTAGTCCTTATACTACTACTACTGCTGCTATTACTACTACAACTACTACTATTACTACTAAGACTACTACTATTACTACTACTGCTACTAATACAACTACTACTAGTACTATTGCAATTACTGCCACTATTTCTACTGCTGCTGTTGCTGCTGCTACTTCTATTATTATTACTACTACTAATACTACTATTACTACAACTACTGTTACTGCTACTACTACGGCTGCTGTTGCTACTACCAATACTACAACAACTACTACTACTTCTTCTCCATCTACTGCTGCTACTATTACTGCTACTTTCGCTACTACTGTTACCACTGCTACTACTGCTATTGCTACTGCTACTACTACTGCTACTACTACTACTACCGCTGTTGCTACTACTACTACTAAAGCTACTACTACTACTCCAACTAATACTACTATTGGTACTACTACTACTGCAACTACAATAACTACTACTACTACTATTATTGCTACTACTAATACTATAACCACTACTTCTACTATTACTATAACTACTACTGCTGCTATTGCTACTACTACTACTACTACTACTTCTGCTACTGCTACTACCACTACTGCCACGACTACTACTACTACTACTACTTCTACTACTGCTACTACTACGGTGGAAACTATTACGACTACCACTTCTACTGCTACTGCTACTACATGTATAACATATACTACTACTCTTATTATTGCTACTACTACTACTACTACCACGACTACTACTACTACTACAACGACAACTACAAACTACTACAACTATGGCTGCTAGTTCCACTTCGATTACTACTAGAACTAATACTATTGTCACTCCTGCTACTTCTATGTCAGTTACTATAACTACTACTACTACTACTATTACTACAACAACTACTACTACTAATTTTATTAATATTACTATTAGAACAAAAACTAATGCTTCTACTGCTATTGCTATTGCTACAACATCCATTACTACTCCTCCTACTACTGCTACTTCCACTTCTACCACCTATACAACTATGTCCCCCACCACAACTACCACTACAACTACAAGTCCTACAATTGTTACTACTATTACTACTAGTACTACTACTATTACAGCTACTACAATAGCTACTACAACAACTACTACTCCTATTACTACCACTACTATGACTAATACTACAACAACTACTACTACCACTACTCCTACTACAAATACAACAACTACTTCCACCACTGTTACTTCTACAATTACTACTACTATTACTACTACTACTTCTTTAACTACTCCCACAACTACTACCACTACAACGACAAGTCCCACTACTACTGCTGCGACAACAACTACTATTGCTATTACTATCGCTATAACTACCACAACTACTACTACAACACTACTACTACTACTATGACTACTACAACCACTACTACTACTACCACCACCACCACCACCACTACTACTACCACTACTACGGCTACTACTACTACTGCTACCACTAATTCTACTCCTACTTCTGCTACTCCTAGAACTCTTACTATTACTACTGTTATTGCACCAACAACAACAATTACCGCTGCTACTACTACTACTCCTAATACTACTAATATTATTACTACTACTACTACTACTACTACGACTGCTACTACTACTACTATTACTACAACTACTCCTCCTCCTACTACTACAACTACTACAACTACTACCACCACTACTACTGTTAGTACTACTCCTACTACCACCACTACAACAATTGCTAACTATTGAAAATTCTTCTATAACAACTACTGCTACTACTACTACTCCTACTACTAAAACTATAACTTCTATTACTACAACCACTACTACGGCTACTACTCCAACTACTACTATTATTGCTGAAACTACTACTACACCTCTTGCTACACCTACTAGTACTTCCACAACCATTACTACTACTACTACTACTACTACTACTACTACTACTACTTATACTACTACTATGCCTACCACCACCACTACAACAACTACTACTACTGCTACTGCTACTACTACAACAACTTCTAGTACTGCTTCTGCTAGTCATACTACTACAGCAACTACTACTACTACAAATGCTACTGCTACAAATGCTACTGCTACCACTACTCCTACTACTTCTATTATTACTACTAGTATTACTACTACTCCGGCTACTACACCTACTTGTACTCTTTTACTATTTCTTCTACTACTACTACTCCTACTGCTTCTTCGATTACTACAACTACTACTACAATTTATACTACTACTACTACTACAACAACAACAACAACTACTGCTGCTGTTGCTACTACTCATACTACTACTACTTCTACTACTACTATTATTACTTGCACAACTACTACTACCACCACCACCACCACTACTGCTACAACTACTCCTACAACTACTACCACAACTCCAACCACTGCTATTGTTTCTACTATAGCTAGTACTACTACAACAACAACGACTACAACTATGACTACTACCACCGCTAATCCTTTTACTTCCACAATTACAACAACTACTACTACCCTTACCACCACCACCACCACCACCACCACTACTACTAGAACTACTCATACAACTACTCCTACCACTATTCTTACCACTACTACTATTTCTACAACTACTGCAACTACTACTAGTAATACTACTACTACTACTACTACACCTAATACTCCTACCACCACCACCACGACTACTACTACCCGTACTACTATTACTACTACTAGTAATACTACTTCTACTACTAGTAGTAGTAATAGTACTCCTACAGCTACTAATACTACTACTACTACTACTAACACTACTACTATTACTGCTGTTGCTACTACTACTAGTGCTAATATAACAAGAACAACAACAACTACTACTACTATTGCTGCCGCTGCTACGACTACTACTACTCCACTACTACTACATATAGTACTACTATACTCCCCCTACATATACTAGTATTAATACTACTACTACCCCTACAACAATAACTATTTCTACTACTATAACAACTACTAATACTACTACAACTACTACTATAACTCTTATTGCTACTAATACTACTACTACTACTACAACTGTGATAGCTACTATTTCTACTTCTACCACTACTACTATTACTTCCACTACTACTACTACTACTACCACCACCACTACTGCTACAACGGCTGCTACTGCTACTGCTGCAACTACTCCTACCTCCTACTACAAATCTTACTCGTGCTGCAACTACTACTACTAGTACTAGTACTACTACATCTACTAATACTACTACTCCTACTCCAGATCCTACTACTACTACTCCTACTATTACAACTAATACTAATCCTACTACTACTACTACTACATTAACTTTCACTACTGCCATTACAACTACTAGTACTACCACTCCTATAACCACTACAGCTATAACTAATATTACTACTCTCACTACTACTACTACTACTACGCTAATGCTACAACTACCTCAACTATTGATACTACTACTACTACTGCAGTTGCTGCTTCTACTACTGTTACAACAACTACTGCTGCTGCTACTACTACTACCACAACTACTATAACTACAATAACAACAACAACTACTACTTCTACAACAACTACTACATCTACGGCAACTACACTACTGCAACTGCTAGTACAGGTACTAGTACTACCCCTGTAACTATTGCTATTACTACAACAACAACAACTACTACTACTACAACTACTACTACTACAATAACAACAACAACTACTACTACTCCAATTACCACTACTACTACTGCTGCTGCTACAACTATAATTACTACTATTACTACTACTATTGCTGCTGCTGCTGCTGCTGCCGCCGCTACAACTACTACAACAACAATTATTACTACTACTAATACTACCACGACTACTACAACTACTGCTACTGCTACTACTGCTATCACCACAACAACAACAACTACTACTATTCCTATTGCTACTACTACTACTACAACAACAACTACTAGTACTACAGCAGCTACTATTACTACAACTGCTACTACTTTTTTTCCTACTACTACTACTTCATTTCTTACTACCACTACTACAGCTACTACTACTACTCCTCGTCCTCCTACAATTACTTCTACTACTTCTACTACTACTACAGCTGCTACTCTTACTTCTACTCCAACTAATGCTACTACTACTACTACTACTACTGGCACTACTCCTACAACAACTGCTACTACTACTACCATTGCTATTACCACTACTACTACTGCTACAACTGCTGCTACTACTACTATAGCTCCCGCTACTTCCACAACTGCTACACCACTACTGCTACTGCTACACCACAACTGCTACTACTAATACCATTTCTATTGCTACTACTCCTCCTACTACTACTACTACTACCCCTGCTTCTACTACTACTATTACTACTACTAGGCTGATTCTACTACTGCTTCTACTACTGGCACTGGTACTACTAGTTCTACTACAACAATTACTACTGCTGCAGATGCTGCTACTGCAACTCCTACTACTACTACTACTACTACAACTACTACTACTAATACTACTAGTACAACAACTACTACAAGGGCTCCTCCTCCGACTACCTCTACAAAAACCACTACTACTACTGCTACTGCTCACACTACTACTTCAATTACTACAAAAACTACTACTACTACTAATGCTACTACTACTGCAACTTCTGCTACTACTACTACTATTACTGCAATAACAACAATTACCACTACACCTATTACTACAAATATTACTACTACTACTACTGCTGCAAATATTACCGCTACTATTGCCACAACTACTTCTACTACTACTATGACTACTACTACTACTACTACTACTACTACTACTACTACTACTACTACTACTACTACTACGTGTACAGATACTACAACAACTACAAGTACAACTACTTCTGACGCTATTGCTACTTTTGCTTCTGCTACTAGTACTACTGTTGCTGCTGCTGCTGTTGGTAGAACTACTTCTGCTACTACTGCTAGGACTGCTACCACTTCTACCACTACTACATTACAACAACTACAGCTGCGGCCGCTGCAACTCCTACTACCCCTACTACTACTACTATTACAGCTACTACTATTTCTACTAAAACTACTACTAGTAGTAGTACTTCTACTACAACTACTACGAGTACTTCAACTACTACTACAACTACTATAACTACTACTACTACGGCTGCTGCTGCTCCAACTACTACTAGTAGTAGTAGTAGTAGTACTTCTTCTACAACTACTACTACTACTAGTACTTCTACTAAAAGTACTGCTACTGCTGTTGCTGCTGCTCCAACAACAACAACAAC
>RXID01017485.1:168872-259389 GCA_005019695.1 Trichopus zeylanicus subsp. travancoricus
CTACTACTACTACTACTACTACTACTACTACTACTACTACTATTACCACTACTACAACTACCACTGCACAACTACTACTTTTACGACTACAACAACTACTACTACTACTTGAACTACTACTGGTGCCGCTTCTACGATAACTGCTACAACTATTACAACTATGACTACTACTACTCCTACTACCATTAGACTAATACTACTACCACTACTTCTACTGCTACCACTACTACTGCTACTACTACTAGTATTGCTATTAGTACTACAATGACTACTTCTAGTACTAGTACTACTCGAACAACTACCACTATTACTAGTAGAAATATTACTACTACTTCTATTACAACAACTACGACAGCTACTATGGCTCCTACTACTACTCCTCCTACTACTTCAACTACTGCTACTTCTACTACTACACTACTACTACTATTACCACCACCACCACTAGTAGTACTACTACAACAAATACTACTACTCCACCTGCTGCTGCGGCTGCTACTACTAATGGTACTACTACTAGTACAACTACTACTACTTCTGCCACTACTATAACTACTACTGTTGCTCCTACTACTACTACTCAACTACTACTACTACTACTACTACTACTATGTGTTCTTCTACTACTACTTCTACTCCTACAGCTGCTACAACTTCTATTTCTACCGCTATTGCAACTGCTGCTATAGTGCTACTACTACTACTACTCCTCCTACTCCTACTACTACTACTGTGGCTACTATTACAACTACTAGTGCTATTACTGTAGCAACTACTACTATTGCTGCAACCGCTACTACTACTACTACTATTGCTACTACTACAACCACTACTACTATGACTACTATTGCTGTTGCTATTACTAATTATACTACTATTGCTACTACCGCTACTATTACTGCTATTACTATGACTACTATTACAACTAGTAGTACTTTTGCTGCTACTAGTGCTATTATTATTAGTATGACTACCCTACGACTACTGCTTGTACATTTACTGCCATTTCTTGTTCGGCTTCTACTACTCCTACTATTACTACCACTACAATTACTTCTATTGCTGCTTCTGCTACTTCTATCACTTCTCCTACTACTGCTACAACTACAACTACTGCTGCTACTACTTCTGCTACTACTATAACTAGTGCTACTGCTACTACTTCTGCTACTACTGCGGCCACTTCTACTATTACTACCATTGCTATTACTATAACTATGACAACTAGAATAACGGCTGCTACAACTATTGCTAGGTATATTACAATTGCAACTACTGCTACTACTATTGGTACTCCGACAATGACCAGTAATTCTAGTTCTGCTACACTTGCTCCTATTGCTTCGACTACTACTGCAATTACTACAGCTATGCTGATACTACTACTACAACTACTTCTCCTACAACTACTACTTATACTGCTACTACTACTATAGCTTATGCTACTTCTCGTACTACAACGACAACTACTGCTAATACTATTGCTAGTACTACTACTGCTACTACTGCCACTTCAACTGCAATTACTACTACTCCTAATAATACGACTACTACTTCTACTACAACTACTGCTTAGTACCACCACCACTACTACTACTACAACTACTACTATAGCTACTACTACTACTACTACTACTACTACTACTACTACTACTACTACTAGTACTACCACTACTACTACTACTACTACTACAACTGATACTTCTACCACCCCTACCGATACTACAAAAAATAGTACTATTGCTACTACTACTCCTGCCATTACTACTATGACTACTACTACTACAACTACTACAACTACATCCACTACTGCTGCTACTATGACTGCAGCCATAATTGCTACTGTTGTTTCTACAACAATAACAACAACTACTACTGCTACTACAATAATTACTACTACTACTCATTTTATTGCTACTACTATTACTACTACTACCACTACAACTACTGCTGCTACTACTACTATTACTACTGTCACAACTACTACCATTGCTACTACTGCTTCTACTATTGCTACTTCTGAAGCGACTACTGCTACTGCTTCTGCCACTACTACAATTACTACTACTAATTCTACTAGTACTTGTACTATTGCTACTACTGCTGCTACTGCTACTGCTAGTACTACTACTACTACTACTGCCACTACTTCAAGTACTACTACTAGTACAACTACTACCACTACTCCTCCTCCTACTCTAACTCCTACAGCTACTTCTACACCAAAGACTACTACTACTACTATTACTACTAATACTACTATTACTACTTCTTCTACTACGATTACAACTACAACTGCTACAACAACAACAACTACTGCTACTATAGCTACTATTACAAGTGCTACTGCTACAACTACAACTACTGCTGCTACTACTTCTGCTACTACTACAACTAGTGCTCCAACTACTACTTCTACTACTATTACTACTGCTACTACTATTGCTACCATTGCTAATATTATGACTATGACAACTTGTACAACGGTTGCTTCAACTACTACCATATATATTACTATTACAGCAACTAGTGCTATTATTGCTACTTCGACTATGACTAGTACTTCTACTTCTACTGCTCCTGCGGTTGTTGCTCCAGCTACTACTGCAATTACAACTGTTGTGCTGATACTACTACTACTACGACTACTTCTCCTGCTAGTACTACTTATACTACTACTAGAACCACTACTAAAACAACTTCTCCATCTACTACAACCGCTATAGCTACTATTGCTACTACTACTGCTATTGCTACTACAACAACTACTACAACTCCTACAATTATTACTACTACTGCTGCTTCTACTATTACTACTTCTACTACTACTACAACTACCAATACAACTACTAAAACTGCTAATGCTGCTTCTACTGCTACTTCTATTGCTGCGACTACTACTGCTTTTGCTACTCCTTGTACTACTACTACAACTACTGCTAATACTACTGCTAGTACTACTACAACTACTCCTACCACTTCAATTACAAATGCTACTACTACTAATACTACGACTACTACTTCTACTACTACTACTATTGCTACTACTACTACTGCTACTACTACTACAACTACTGCTACTACTCCTACTACTACTACTATTACTGCTACTACTAATAATACTACTACTACTACTACTACTATTACTATTGCTACTACTGCTGTTGCTACTACTACTGCTACTTATAATTCTACTACCCCTACCAGTACTACTAATAATAGTACTGTAGCTACTGCTGCTACAACTACTACTACTACAACTACAACCACTACTTCCACTACTGCTGCTACTACAACTCCCACTACAACTGCTACTATTGTTTCTACTACTACTACCACTACTAGTACTACACCAATTACAACTACTATTCCTTTTATTGCTAATACTATTACTACTACTACCACAGTAACTACTGCTACTAATTCTACTACTACACCTGCTTCTACTACTACTACTTCTATCACAACTAATACCACTACAGTTACTGCGGCTACTATTGCTACTATTGTAGCTAATATTTCTACTACTAACACTACTACTGCGACTGCTACTACTGCTACTCCTTCTACTATTATTACTATTACTACTACTACTACTACCACCACCACTACTACTACGGCAACTACTACTAGTACTACTACTACTAGTACAACAACAACAATTACTACGACTCCAACTCCAACTCCTAGTACTACTTCTACACCAACAACTACTACTACTACTATTACTACTAATACAGCTATTACTACAACTTCTACTACTATTACTAGTACTACTGCTACTACTACTATTATAACTGCTTCTACGACTATTCGTACTACCACAACTACTACATTACTTATTATTACTACTACTACTACCACTTGTATTACTACTACTGCTACTAATACTACTAGTAGTACAACTTATACTACTACTACTAGCACTACCACTACTACTACAAAATTGACTACTAATACTACAACTACTACAGCTACTGCTTCTACTACTATTACTTACTAATACTACTCTAGCAAGTACTACTATAGTGACAACCACTACTACTACTACCACTACTACTAGTACTACAACTGCTACTACTACTACCACTACCTCTACTATTACTACTGTTGCTGCTGTTGCTGATACTACACCACTACTACAACTACTTCTACTACTACTAGTACTACTAGTACTCCTATTATTACTACTACTATTACTACTACTACTACTACTGCTTGTAGTTCTACAACTACTACTTCTAGTACACATACTGCTCCTAATACTACTGCTACAGATACTAATACTAGTTCTACTACTACAACAACAACAACTACTACTACTACTCCTACTCCTACTATTGCTACTACTACTACTACTCCTACTCGTACTATTGCTAGTACTACTACTAATACTACTAGTATTATTACCACTAATACTACTATAACGACTACTACTACTACTATAACAACTACTACTGTGACTACTACTACTACAACAATAACAACTATTGCTAGTACTACTTCCATTGCTACTATTATAGCTACTTCTACTACTACAACCACTTCATCTGCTATTACCACCACCACTACTACTAATACTACTTGTACTACTACTTCTAGAACTACTATTGCAACTATAATGACTACTAATACTACAACTACTGCTGTTGCTGCTTCTAATACTACCACTACTACTACTCCTGCTACTACTATTACAATGACAACCACCACTACTACTTCTACTGCTACTATTACTACTACCTATACTTCTACTACTACTACTGCTACTACTACAGTATTGCTGCAACTACTTCTTCTTCTTCTACTACTACTACTACCACTACTCCTACTACTACTATTACTACTACTACTTCTGGTACTATTACTACTACTACTACAACTACTACTACTTCAACTACTACTCCTACGACAACTACAACAACAAATAATAGTCCTTCTATTACTACTACTACACATACTTTTGCAAATTCTACTCTTACTGCTTCCATTACCACAACTACTACAGCTTCTACTACTACTACTACTACTAGTACTACTACTACAACAACTACTTCTACTGTTACTACTACTACTGCTGCTGCTACTACTACCACTAGTACTACTTCTACCGCTATTACTACTACTGCTACTACTATTACTACTACTACTACTACTACCTACTACTACTACTACTACTACTACTACTACTGTTGTTACTAATAGTACTACTACTCCTACACCTATTACTACAAATACTACTACTACTACTACAAACACTACTACTACTATTACAACTACTCTTGCTACTACTGCTTTTGCTATAATTTCTACTACTACTGCCACTACTATAGCTACTACTCCTGCCATTGTGATTACTACTGCTATTACTACTACCACAGGTACTACCAATACTGCTACTGCCACCATTGGTACTACTTCTATTTTTATTACTACTACTACTGCTACTAATTCTATTCCTACTACTACTAATCCTCCACCTACTATTACTACTACTACTCCTTTAGCTACTACTGCAACTAGTGGTACTATTGCCACTACTGCAACTAATACTGCAACTGCTATGACCATTACTTCTACTACTACTACTACTACTACTACTACTACTCCTGCCGCTACTACTACTACTACTACTACTACTTCTTCAACAACTTCTACTACTGTTGCACCTATAGTTGCAACTCCAAGTACTACTACTACTACTACCACCACTACTTTTACTAGAACTACTACTACTGATGCTGCTACTTTAACTACTAACACTACTACTCTTATTACTACTAATGCCACTACTACTACTTCTACTACTGCTGCAATGACTATAACTACTACAGCTCCCACCACTACTTCTACTACACCTACCACCTCTACTACTACTACTACAATAACAACAACAACTACTACTACCAACACTATAGCTCTGACAACAACAAGAACAACAACAACTACTACTACTCCAACTACTAACACAACTCTTAGTTGTGGTACTACCACTATTACCTTTATTACTACTCCAACTCCAACTCTAACTACTACTCCTGCTGCTACAGCTACTACTAATCTTGCAACTACTTTTGCTACTGCTACTCCTATTCCTACTAGTAATACTACTACTATTACTAATACTACTACAGAGGCTACCACTACTTCTAATACTACTACTACTGCTGCTACTATGATTACTACTGCTACTACTACTACTCATGCTACTACTACTACTACAATAACTACTACTACATCTACTACTTCTACTACTTCTACTCCTGCTACTATAACTACTATTCCAACTATAACTTCTTCTAGTACTACTACTACAATAACTACAACTACAACAACAACAACTACTACTACAACTATTGCTGCTCCTACAACTGCAGCTACTACTACTAATGCAAATACTCCTACTACTACTTCAACTACTTCTACTATTACTTCTACCACTACTACTCCAACTACTACTACTGCTATAACTACTACCACTATTGGTGCGATTACAACCACAACTACTACTGTAGCTACTACTTCTACTACTACTACTACTACTGTTGCTACTGCTACTGCTACTGCTACTACTACAACAACTACTACTACTACTATTATGTCAACTACTCCAACTACTGCTTTTGCAACTACACTACTACTACAACTACTGCTACTAGCACTACTATTACTCCCGCTACTACTACAACTATGCCTACTACTACTTGTACTACAGCTACTCTTGCTACTACTAGTATTACAACTGCTACTATTACTCCTATTGCTACTACTAGTACTACTACACTACTATTTCTAAAACAACTATTACTACTACTTCTGCTACTACTACTACTACTACGATTATTACTACTACTCCTCTTTTGCTACTACAACTACTACTCCTTCTACTACTACTACGATTACTGCTACTACTACTTTCACTACTACTACTATTGTTAACTCTACTACTACTGCTGCTGCTCGTACCAATGCACTACTACTATAAGTACAACTAGGAGTGCTTCTACTCCTATAACTACTATTACTACTACAACTGCTACTCCAGTTGCTGCTGCAACTATTATAACTGCTACTCTTACTACTACTACTACGACAATAACTACTATGGCTTCCTCTTCTACTACTACTATTGTGATTATTACTACTATAACTACGACTACTGGTTCTGCTTGCTACTACAGCTACCACTACTACTAATTCTGCTACTACTACTACCATTGCACCACTTCAACTACCACTACTACTATAACAACAACTACTTCTACTACTGCTACTATTACCACTATGCCTACTACTGCTACTATTGCTACAACTACTGCTACTACTACTACTTTTGCTGATGCTATAACCACTACTACAACTACTTCTGCTACTATTACTATAGCTATTGCTTCTACTACTACTACTGCTACTACTGCTCTTACTACTACGACTACCACGACTACTATACTACTACTGCAATTGCTAATCCTACTACTCCTACTCTAGCTCCTGCTCCTGCCCCTACTACTCTAACTCCTACTCCTACTACTGCTACTACTACTCCTAGTCCTATTCCTACTTGTACTACTGCTAGAACTAATACAACTAGTACTACTCCTACACCATCTCCTACTGCTACTTCTATACCTATGACTACTACTACTATTACTATTTACACTACTATTACTACTACTAGTACTATTACAATGACTACTTCTACTACAACTACAACAACAACTACTACTATTACCAGTACTACTGCTACTACTATTATTAGTTCTACTTCTACAACTACTACTCCTACTAACACAACTACTACTGTTGCTATTACTACTACTACTACTACTTCTACTACTACTACTATAACTACTACTAATACTACTAATACTACTAATACAGCTACTACTACTAATTCTACCACCACTACTTCTACTGCTACTACTAGTAGTACTACTACTACAACAACGACAACTAATACTACTGCTGCTGCTGCTGTTGCTACTATTACTACTACTACTAGTACTAGTACTACTACTACAACTCGTACTACCACTCCTACTCCAACTCCTAATCCTACCACTCCTCTGACATGTACAACTACTACAACTACTACATCTACTACAACTGCTACTACTCCTAATATAACTACTACTACTTCTACTACTACTACTACCACTACTACCGCTACAACTACTACTATTACTACCAATAGTGCTATTACTACTACTACTACTGGTACTACTACTACTACAACCTTTACTATAGCAGATTCTACTATTGCTATGACTTATATTACTAGTACTACTAATGCTAATCATTCTCCAACTCCTACTGCTACTACTACTCCTACTACTACTACTACTGCCATTACTCCAATTACTTTTACTCCCACTCCCACCATTACTACTAAAACTAATACTACTACTAACACTACTTCTACTTCAACAATAACCACTACTACTACTACTCCTACTCCTACTCCTGCTCCAGCCACTAGTACAATTGCTCCTACTATGACTACGGCTACTACTACTCCTACTCCTACTCCTACTTGTACTACTGCTACTATAACTACTGCTACTACTTCTACTCCTACTGCAAAAATTACTCCTACTACACCAACTCCTATTACAACAACTACTGCCACAACTCCCACTGCTACTACTATCCTACTACTGCTAATACTACTTCTACTTCAACAATAATAACTACTACTACTACTCCTACACTTGGTCCTGCGACTACCACTACAACTCCTACTCCAACTACAGCTACTACTATTCCTAGTCCTAGTCCTACTCGTACTACTCGTACTACTAGCAGAACCACTAAAACTAGTTCTACTAATAAAGCTACTACTCATACTCCAACTCCTATAGCTACTTCTATACCTATGACTACTATGACTACTATTACTACTAACACTACTATTACCACTACTACTGCTAGTACTATTACAATGTCTACATACACTACTAGTTCTACTAGTAGTAGTAGTAGTAGTAGTAGTACTACTACTACTACTACTACTACTACTACTACTATTACTAGTACGACTGCTACTACTACTCTTAGTACTACTTTGACAATTACTATTCCTACTACTACATCTATTATTACTGCTATTACTACTACTACTACTACTACTACTACTACTACTACTACTACTACTACTACCGCTACTACTACTACTACTACTACAACTACTACTAATACTACTACTACTTCTACTACTACTACAAGTACTACAACTACTACTACAATGACTACTAATACTACTACTGCTATTGCTGCTACTACTACTACTCTTGGTACTGCAACTACTACTCCTCCTACTAGTACTACTACTACTGCAACTCGTACTACCACTCCTACTCCAACTCCTACTCCTACCACTCCTTCAACATGTACAACTACTACAACTACTACAACTACTACTACTCTCACTACTACTACTACAACTTCTACTACTGCCATTGCTACTTCAACTACTGCTACTACTATTACTACTGTTACTACTATTACCACTACTACTCCTATTGCTTCTACTACTACTAATAGTACTTCTACAACTACAACTACTCCTATTACAGCTGCTATTACTACTACAACTTCTATTACTGGTACTTGTACTACTACTAGTAGTACTTCTACTACTAAGACTACTCCTATTACACCTGCTATTGCTACCACTACTTCTATTATCATACTTGTACTACAACTCCTATTCCAACTCCTACTGCTGCTACTACTACTGCCACTACCACAATTACTATTAATCTCATTTCTACCCTTACTACTACAACTAATACTACTACTACTCTAACTACTACTACTAATACAACATCTACTTCAACAACAACAACTACTACTACTACTACTCCTACTCCTACTGCTACCACAACTACTACTACCCCTACTCCTACAACTGCTACTACTACTCCTACTCATACTCCTACTTGTACTACTGCTACTACTTCTACTCATACTCCAAAAACTACTCCTACTTGTACTACTACTACTACTTCTACTTCTACTCCAAAAACTACTCCTACTACAAATACTACCCCTACTCATACTACTACCCATACTCCTACACCAACTCCTATTACAACAACTACTACTACAACTAATACTATTACTACTACTTGTACCACCACTATTAATAGTAGTCATAGTAGGAGTAGTATTAGGAGTAGGAGCTGGGGTAGTAGTAGAAGTAGTGGCATTTGTAGTAGTAGTTATAGTAGTAATTGCAGTAATAGTACTAATAGTAGTAGGCATACTTGTAGTTGTAGTAGTAGAAATAGTTGTAGGAGTAGTACTAGTAATAGTAGCAATAGTAGTAGTAGTAGTAGTAGTAGTAGTAGTAGTAGTACTCTAGTAGTAGTACTATAGTAGTAGTACTATAGTAGTAGTAGTAGTAGTAGTAGTAGTAGTAGTAGTAGTAGTAGTAGTAGTAGTAGTAGTAGTAGTAAGTAGTAGTAGTAGTAGTAGTAGTAGTCGTAGCAGTAGTAGTAGCCATAATAGTAGTAATAGTAGCCTCAGTAGTAGGACCAACAGTAGTAGTAGTTGTAGTAGTAGGAGTAGTAGTAGCAGTAGTAATAGTAGTAGTTATAGTAGAAGTAGTTAGTAGTAGTAGTAGTAGAAGTAGTAGTAGTAGTAGGAGTAACAGTAGCACCAGTAGCAACAAGTGGAGTATTTGTATTAGTTGTAGTAGTAGCAGTATTAGTAGTGGTATTAGTAGTAGCAGTAGTAGTAGTAGTAGTAGTAATTGTAGTAGTAGGAGTAGGTGTAGTAGTAGTAGTAGTAGTAATTGTAGTAATTGTTGTAGTACGAGTAGGTGTACGATTAGTAGAGGTAGTAAGAGTATTAGAGTTGTTGTTATTTTAGGAGTAATAGTAGTAGTTGTAGGAGTAGTAGTAGTAGTTATAGGAGTAGTAGTAGGAGTAGCAATAGAAGTAATAATAGTAGTTATAGGAGTAGTAGTAGGAGTAGCAAAAGAAGTAGTAGCAGTATTAGCTGTAATAGTTGTAGATGTAGTAGTAGTTGTAGTAGTAGCAAAAGTAGTTGTAACAGTGGTAGAAGTAGTAGTAGTGGTAGTAGTAGTAATAGTAATAGTAGTGGTAATGGTAGTATAAGTTGAAGTTATAGTTCTAGTTGTAGTTGTAGTAGTAGTAGTAGCTGGAGCAGTTGTAATAAAAGTAGTTGTAGTGGTAATAGAGGAGTAGTAGTAGTAGTAGTAGCAGCAGTAGTAGCAGTAGCAACAGTAGTACTTGGAGTAGTAGTAGCAGTAGTAGTAGTAGCAACAATAGTAGTAGTAGCAGTAGTTGTTGTAGTAGTAGTTATAGTAGTAGAAGCTGTAGTAGGGGGAGATGTAGTAGTAGTTGTTGTTGTAGTAATAGTAGTAGTACTACTAGTACTAGTACTAATAGCAATAGTAGTACTAGTACTAGTACTAGTACTAATAGCAATAGTAGTAGGAGTAGTCATAGCATAATTAGTAGTAGTATTTGTCGTAGTAGTTATAATTGTTGTAGTCACAGTTGTCATAATAGATGTAGTTGTAGTAGTTGTAACAGTAGTGGTTGTTGGAGTAGTTGTAGTATTAGTAGTAGTTATTGGAGTAGTAGTAGTACTAGTAGTAATAGTTGTAGTAGTAGTCTCGCAGTAGCTGTAGTAGTAGTAATAGTAGTTGTAGTTGTAGCAATAGTAGTTGTAGTAGTAGTAGCAGTTGTAGTACTAGCAGCAGCAATAGCGGTAGTACTAGTAGTAGTAGTAGTGGTTGTTGTTGTTACTGTTGTAGTAGTAGTCATTGTCATAGTAGTTGTATTAGCAGTAGTATTAGTAGTGGCTGTAGTAGAAGAATTAGTAGTAGTAGCAGTAGTAATAGTAGTAGTAGTTGTAGTGCTAGCAGTAGTAGCAGTAGTAGTAGTCATTGTAGTAGTAGTAACAATAGTAGTAGTAGTAGTAGTAGTAGTAGCAATAGTAGTAGTAGTAGTAATAGTGCTAGTAGTAGTCGGAGTAGTAGCAGCTGTAACTCTAATATTAGTAGTAGTTGAAGTAGAAGTAATAGTAGCAGTATTAGGTGTAGTAGTAGCAGGAGTAGTTGTACTAGTAATAGTAGTAATTTTAGCAGCATTAGTAGTAGTTATGGTAGCACTGGTATTTGTAGCCGCTGTAATAGTACCAGCAGCACCAGTAGTAGCAGCAACAGTAGTTGTTGTTGTTGTTGTTGTTGTTGTTGTTGTAGTAATAGTAGTAGTAGTAGTAGTAGTAGTAATAGTAGTAGTAGTAGTAGCAGCAGAAGTAGTAGGAGGAGTAGTAGTGGCAATATATGTAGGAGTAGCAGCAATTGTACTAGTAGTAGTAGTAGTAGTAGTAGTAGTAGTAGTAGTAGTAGTAGTAGTAGTAGTAGTAGAGGTAGTAGTAATCGAAGTGGTGGAGTAGCAGCAGCTGCAGCAGTAGTCGTAATAGTAGTAGTAGAAGTTGTAGTAGTGGTAGTTGTAGCAGTAGAAGTAGTAGTAGTAGGAGTAGTAGGAGGAGGAGTAGTAGTAGGAGTAGAAGTAGTTGTAGAAGTCATAGTAAAAGTTGTAGAAGTAGTAGTAGTAGTAGTAGTTGTAGTAGTTGTTGTTGTTGTCGGTGTAGTAGTAGGAGTAGTTGTTGTTTTAGTAGTTGTAGAAGTAGAAGCAGTAATGGTTGTGGTAGTAATAATAGCCATAGTTGTTTGAGGAGTTTGAGTAGGCGTCATAATAGGCGAAGTAGTAGTAGTTCGAGTTCGGGTAGTAGAAGTAGTTGGAGTTGAAGTAGCTGTAGGAGTCGTAGTAGGAGTCGTAGTAGTAGTAGTAGGAGGAGGAGGAGGAGTAGTAGCAGTTGCATTAGTAGTAGCAGGAGTAGGAATAGTTGTTGTAGTAGTAGTAGTAGTCATAGTAGTAGTAGCTGCAGTAGCTATAGTAGAAGTAGTAGTAGTAGTAGTATTCATAGTAGTAATAGTAGTAGCAGTTGTGGATAGAGTAGCAGTTGTAGCAGAGGAACTAGGAGTAATGTTGCAGTAGTCTTAGTACTAGTTGTTGTAGTATTAGTATTAGTAATAGTAGTAGCAGTACTAGTAGTAGTACTAGTAGTAGCAATAATAACAGTAGTAATAGTAGTAGTAGTAGTAGTAGTAGTAGTAGTAGTAGTAGTAGTAGTAGTAGTGATAGTAGCATTAGTATTAGTAGTAGCAGAAGTAATAGTAGTTGCAGCGGTAATTGCAGCATCAGTAGTAGTAGTAGCAGTATTAGTAGTAGTAGTAGTAGTAGTAGCAGAGTAATAGTAGTAGTAGTAGTAGTAGTAGTAGTTTTAATAGTTGTATTAATAGCCGCAGCAGTAGCAGCAGCAGTAGCAGTACTGGTGGTGGTAGTCGTTGGAAAAGAAGAAGCAGTAGTAGTAGCAGTAGTTATAGGAGTGTTAGGAGTAGTAGGAGTAGTAGTAGGAGTAGTAATAGTAGTACTAGTAGCAGCAGTAGTAGGAATGTTAAGATTATTAGTAGTATTAGTAGTAGTACCAGTAAAAGTATTAGTAGGAGTAGTAGTGGCATTTGGTGTAGGAGTTGGTGTAGTAGTAGGAGCAGTAGTAGTAGTCATAATGGTAGTAGTAGTAGTTGTTGTTGTTGTTGTACTAATAATTGTAGTAGTAGTAGTAGTAGTATTAGTAGCAGTAGTTGTAGTAGTAGTAGCAGTAGCAGTAGTAGTAATAGTAGTATAGTAGCAGCTGCAACAATAGTAGTAGTAGTTGGAGTGTTAGGAGTAGTAGTAATAGTAGTAGAAGTAGTAGTAGTAGTAGTAATAGTAGAAATAGTTGTAGTGTTAGTGCTACTAGTAGTAGTACCTATAGTAGGACTAGTATTAGTAGTAGTTGTAGTAGTTTTTTAGTAGTAGTAGTAGTAGTAGTAGTAGTAGTAGTAGTAGTAATAGTAGTATTTGTAGTAGTAGTTGGAGTAGTAGTAGGAGTAGTTGTAGTAGTAGAAATAGAAGCGGTAGTAATACCACTAGTACTAGCAGCAGTAGTAGTATCGAAAATAGTAGTAGTAGCAGCAGTTGCATAGTAGTACCAATAGTAGTAGTAGTAGTAATAGTTATTGTAGTAGTAGTATTAGTACGAGTTGTAGTAGGAGTTCTAGTTGGTGGTGTAGTCGTTGGAGTAGTGGAAGCTACAATATTTATAGTAGTAGTAGTACTTGTAGTAGTAGTAGCAGTAGTTGATGGAGTAGTTGTAGTATTAGGAGCAGCAATGGTAGTAGGAATAGCTGTAGCTGTAGGAGTAGTTGTTCTAGTAGTAGTAGAAGTAGTAGTAGTAGTAGTAATTCTAACACAAGTAGTAGTTGTTGTTGCAGTAGTAGTAGTAATAGTTGGAGTTGTAGCAGTAGTAGTAGTGGTAGTAGTAGTAGTCGGGGTAGAAGTAGCAGGAGTAGTCGTAGTAGTAGTAGGAGGAGGAGGAGGAGGAGGAGGAGGAGTTGCAGTAGTATTATTAGAAGTTGTAGTATGAGTAGTGGCAGGAGTTGTAGTTGTTAGAGTAGTTGTAGCAGTTGTAGCGGTAGTAGTATTGGTAGGAATAGTAGTAGTACTAGTCATAGTAGTAGTAGCAGTGGTAGTAGTGGAAGTAATAGTAGTAATACCAGTAGTAGTAGTAGTAGTAGTAGGAATAGGAGTAGTAATAGCAGTAGCAGCAGTAGTAGTAGTAGCCGTAGTAGTAGTGATAGTAGCAATAGGTGTGGTGGCAGTAGTAGTATTTGTTGTTGTCAAAGTAGTAGTAGGAGCAGTAGTTGTGGTAGTAGTAGTAGTAGTAGTACTTGTAGTAGTAGTAGTAGTAGTAGTAGTAGTAGAACTAGTAGTTGTGGTAGCGGCAGTAGCAGCAACAGTAGCAATATTAGTGTTAGTGGTAGTATTAGTAGTAGTAATCGTAGTAGTACGAGTAGTAGCAGTAGCAGCAGCAGTAGTAGTAGTAGTCGTAGTAGTAGTAATAGTAGTAGTAGTTGTTGTTGTTGTAGTAGTAGTAATAGTAGTAGTAGTTGTTGTACTATTAGTAGTAGTTGGAGTAGTCGTAGGAGTTGTTGATGGAGTAGTGGTAGCAGCAGCAGTAGTTGTAGGAGTAGTAGTAAAAATAGTAGTAGAAGTAGTAGTAGTAGTAGGAATAGTAGTAGTCGTAGTTGTAGCAGTGGTAGTAGTAGGAGTAGTGGTAGTAGCAGCAGCAGTAGTAGTAGTAGGAGTGGTAGTAGCAGTAGATGTAGTAATATTAGTGGTAGTAGTAGCTATTGTTGTAGCAACAACAGTAGTATTAGTAGTAGAAGCCGTAGTAGTAGTTGTAGTAGTCGTAGTAGTAGTAGTAGTAGATGTTGTAGTAGCCGAAGTAATAGTTGTAAAAGCAGCAGTGGTAGTAGTAGTTGTAGTAAGAGTGTTAGGAGTTGCTGTAATTGGACTAGTAGTAATAGTACGAGTAGTAGTAGTAGTAATAGTAGTAGTAGTAGTGGTGGTTGGGAGTAATATTAGTATTAGTTGTTGTTGTTGTAGTAATAGTAGTAGTGATAGTATTATTATTATTAGTAGTAGTAGTAGGAGGAGGAGGAGGAGGAGGAGTGGTAGTACTGGTAGGAGAAGTACTGATAGAAGTGTTTGTAGTAGGAGAATTAGTAGTAGTGGCAGTAGCTATAATATTAATAGCTGTATTTGTAGTACAAGAAGTAGTATTAGTATGAGAAGCAGTAGCAGCTGCAGTAACAGTAGAAGTACTAGTAATGGTAGTCCCATTAGTAGCAGTAGTAGTTGTGGTTGTAGTAGTAGCATTTATAGCTGTCGTAGAAGTAGTAGTAATAGTTGTTGTAGTAGTAGTACCAAAAGTAATTGTAGCTGTAGCAGCAGTAATGACAATATTAGTAGGAGGAGATGGAGTAGTAGTAGTTGTTGCTATTGTAGGAGTAGTAGTATTTGTAGTAGTATCACCAGTATTAGCAATTGTAACAATAGTGGAATTAGTAGTAGGAGCAGTAGTAGTAGTAGTTGTATCAACAGTAGTAGAAGTAGTAGTAGTAATAGTAGTAGTAGAAGTAGCAGCAGTAGTAGTAGCAGTAGTTGTAGAAGTAATAGTAGTGGCCATTGTAATTGTTGTAGTGGTAGCAGCAGCAATAGAAGCAGTCACCATGTAACTAGTAGCAGTAACAGCAGTAGTAGTGAAAGTAGTAGCAGTAGTAGCTGTAATAGCAGCAATAGCTATAGTTGCGAATGTAGCAGTAGCTATAGTAGCAGTAGTTCTAGTAGTTGGGGTAGTAGGAAAAGTAGTGGAAGTAGCAGCAGAAGAAGAAAAATTACTTCTACTTCTCCTACTCCTATTTGTGCTACTACTACTACTATTCCTACACCTACTACTACAACCACTTCTCCGACTCCTACTACAACTACTACCACTTCTACTGCTACTGCTACTATTATTACTACTTCTACACCTACTCCTACTCTTGCTACTAGTACTACTACTACTAATCTGGCACTTGTTGCAGCTTCGACTACAACTTCTACTATTGCTGTTGATACATCTACTGCAACTCCTACTACTACTACTACTACTCTACGGCTTCTACTACTGCTTCTACTACTAATACTAATACAATTACAACTATTTCTATGACTACTGCTACTACTACCACTCCTACCTTTACTAATACTATTATTATTATTACCACTACTACTACTACCATTACTACTACTATTACTACTACAACTACTACTACTACTCCGACTCCTACTACTGCTACTACTACTACTTCTACAACTATTTCTCCTACTACTACTACTGCTGCTGCTACAACTAATCCAACTCTAACTCGTACTACTACTACTATAACTACTAATACTAAATTAGTACTACTCCTGCTACTGTTATTTCTACAGCTACTACTACTACAACAACAACTACTACCACCAATACTACTACTACTATAACTATTACTCCTACTGCTACTGCTACTATGAGTACTACAACTTTTAGTACTACTACAACTACTACACCTACTAGTACTATAACTACTACTATTGCTATTCCTACTAAAACTGCAACTCCTTCCTCTACTACTACTGCTATTGCTACTATTACTCCTACTACAACCACCACTACAACTACTATTACTACGACAACAACTACTACTATTGTACTGCTAGTACTTCAACAACAACTGCTTCTTCTTCTACTACTACTACTATAACTATTCCTTCTCTTAACTCCTCTTACTAAAACTACTCCTACTACTGCTACTACTCCAACACCTACTCCTACTACTACTCCTACTACTTCTGCTACTGCTACTATTGCTACCACTGCTACTGCTACAACTACTAATACTTTTACGACTACTCTTTCTACAACTCCTACTACTACTATTAATAATAGAACTATTACTACGACTACTACTATTAAAACTACTCCAACTACTGTGTCTACTACAACTACAAGTACTACTATTGTTGTTGCTACTTCCACAACAACCACTACTTGTAATACTACTGCTACTTCTTCTACTATTTCAACTACTACTACTACTCCTACTATAACTACAACTGCTACATCTTCTCCTCCTCCTCCTACTACTACTACTACAACTACTAACGCTACTACCGCTACTGTTACTACCACTACTACTACTTCTACTACTACTTCTACTACTACTACTCTTACTCCTACTCTTGCTACTATTGTTTCTACTCTTACACCTACTACTACTACAACTACGCCTCCTCCTACTACTATTGTGACGCCCCTGTCGTGTCCGATCGAACCACAACACAAGTGGACAACATACAAATAAAAGGTTTACAGAATACGTAGAATTAAAATTTATTTCATCAATACGAATATAATTCAGATAACAAAACAAAACGTGGTCTCACTAGAAATACTCAAGTCCTCAAAGTTTTCCCATACATAAAAATAGAATAACATGTAAATAAATCAGCTCCAAAGATAGTTGCGCACGTACTCTCTGCTACCGTAAACACCTGTGCCAGGCTGCTACTCTCCTGTGGATAGGAACAATCAAAGAATGAGCCATGAATGCTCAGTAGGAAGTTACCTCCTCCAAACAGTAGGAGAGATCAATTTTTGGTGGCAACAATAAAATTAACACAGTGGCAACAACAATAATTCGATGACAAAGGTGATTAGGTAAACTAACATCCACAACAAGAAATGAATCAACAAGGATACCTTATGGGTGTGGCTGCCACCCCTACCAAGCAGAGTCATACCACTCTGCACTCCCAACTGCTAATGGAGTGGTGATCCGTAATCACACAGCAGATCACGCTTGATGGAGTGGTGATCCGTATCACACAGCAGATCACATTTGATGGAGTGGTGATCCATATCACACAGCAGATCACGTTTGATGGAATGGTGATCCGTATCACACAGTAGATCACATTCGATGGAGTGGTGATCCGTATCACACAGCAGATCACGTTTGATGGAGTGGTGATCCGTATCACACAACAGATCACATTTGATGGAGTGTTGATCCGTATCACACAGCAGATCACGTTTGATGGAGTGGTGATCCATATCACACAGCAGATCAGGTTTGATGGAGTGCTGATCCGTATCACACAGCAGATCACATTTGATGGAGTGGTGATCCGTATCACACAGCAGATCACGTTTGAGGGGGCTGGTGATCCGTATCACACAGCAGATCACGATTGATGGAGTGGTGATCCGTATCACACAGCAGATCACGATAGATGGAGTGGTGATCCGTATCACACAGCAGATCACGTTTGAGAGGATGGTGATCCAAAATCACACAACAGATCACGTCCCCTGCAACTCCGTCATCAAGATAAATAATTTCGATCAATTCCACCTTATGAACCTCCAATTTATCATGCAACTTCGTCATCAAGATAAATAATTTCCATCAATTTCATCTTATGAACCTCCAATTTATCATGTTATTATCAACAACCATTGATCCAGCGATTCATCACCCAAGTCCTTAATAATTCCACAGTTAATCCTTAAGTCTAATTTAAACCAATTCCAAAACCAGAATTTAAACCAAAACCGATTCTTAGCCCCACCTAAACCAAAGCCAACTTTAAACGAAACCAAAACCTAAACCAACTTTTAACTAAACCAAACCGAAACCAACTTTCGGATTAAACCAAAACCATAATCAACTTTAAGTTAAACCTTAATTAAACTAATCATTCTTCCTCCTCAAAACCCTAACCCTAATTCTACTGCCGCCGCCGCCGCGGCCAGGCCATCCCACCGTCAAGCCGCCCCGCTGCCAGGCCACCACGCCGCCACGCCGCACGCCGACGTCTCCGCTGGGCCGTGGCTGCCGCAAGACCACCGCCTCCGGCGTTGCCAGACCCGCGTTGACCAGCGCGCTGGCCGACTCCGGCCTATGCAGTCGTGCGCACGCCACCGGCCGCTCCCGACGCCGTATCACGCGCCAGAACTGCGTCGACACCAGGTCCGTGCTGCCTGCGCACGACGCCCGCACGCATCAGCGCCGCACGCCGCCACACCGCACGGCGCCGCCTCCGCTGCCAGTCGCCGGAGCACAGCGGACGATCGGGGAAGAAGACGAAGATTTTGCAAATATAATCCTCTAATCTTTCTACTATCAAACCATGCCATAGCTCTCGGTATAACACGTCAAAAATTAGACATATCTAATCTCTACTAAGTTTTGCTTAGATCTTGGTTATCATCATCCTCCTAAATATCATGTGGGTCACTAAGTTTATCGATTATTCAACATGAACTTGTCTCAGACATAAAGGTAAAGATAGAACGGATGAAAATAACTCAACATACCTCGAATAGAGGTAAAGAGAAACGGATGAAAGTAACATCACCTACTTAGAATAGAGGTAAGGAGAAAACAAATGAAAGTAACTTAATCTACCTCGAATCTCGATAACGATCGTGCCAAATCTTCTTGCCACTCCGTAAGCCTCCCCAACGATTGTTCCTTGACTCTCTCTATCCGTCCGGATTTAGTGGGTGGTTGCTGCCTATAAATAGAGGCGGTTATTGGGTTGTGGGTTGTGGGCCCGAGTAATGGACCGTTATGGAGTGACGGGTGGTTACATTCCTACCCCGTTAAATAAATTTGGTCCCCAAATTTTAAAATGAACATACCTCAAAAGATATGGGGGTATTTGCCCCTGATGTCCTCCTCTCTCTCCCAAGTGGCCTCATCCACAGAGTGATGCTGCCACTGTACTTTTACCAAAGGGATCACCTTTCTTCTTAACACATGCTCTTTTCGTTCTAAGATCCGAATTGTCGGCTCCTCACATGTCAAGTTCTCCCTCAGCTGTAACTGCTGAAACGATAGTATATGTGTGGCATCTGGGATGTACTTCCTCAGCATTGACACGTGGAAGACGTTATGCACATTAGCTAAGGCTAGAGGTAAGGCAAGTTTATAAGCAACTGCTCGAATTCGCTCTAAGATCTCAAAGGGGCGAATATAACGAGGTCCTAACTTGCCCCTCATCCCAAACCTCATCACGCCCTTTGTTGGAGAGATCTTTAGAAAAACATGATCGCCCACGGGAAACTCCAGATCCCGCCTTCTGGTATTAGCATAACTCCTTTGTCTACTTTGTGCTGTGAGTACCCTCTTTCGAATCACTTCAATCTTCTCGGTAGCTAATTGAACCAACTCTGGTCCCAAAATTTGCCTCTCACCAACCTCTGTCCAACACACAGGGGATCTACACTTCCTCCCATACAAAGCCTCATAAGGTGCCATTTGAATGCCAGCATGATAACTATTGTTGTAGGTGAACTCAGCTAGACATAAATGAGAGTCCCAGCTCCCCTTGAAATCCAGAGCACACGCTCTCAGCAAGTCCTCTAGGGTCTGGATTGTTCTCTCTGATTGACCATCAGTTTGAGGGTGATATGCAGTACTAAAATGTAGCTGCGTCCCCAAAGCTTCCTGAAAACTACCCCAAAATTGTGAAGTGAATCTGGGATCTCTATCAGAAATGATGGTAACAGGTATTCCATGAAGTTTTACTACTTCCTCCATATATAGTTCAGCAAGCTTGTCCAAGGCGTAGGTCATCTTAATAGGAAGGAAATAGGCTGACTTAGTTAACCGATCCACCATAACCCAAATAGCATCCAACCCCTTCCTTGTCCTGGGTAACCCAGCCACAAAGTCCATGGTCACATGATCCCATTTCCATTCAGGGATAGGGAGTGACTGTAACTTTCCTGCTGGATTTTGGTGTTCAATTTTGACCTGTTGACACACTAAACATTTGGAAACAAATTCTGCAATATCTCTCTTCATGCCCTGCCACCAATACTTTTGCTTCATGTCTCGGTACATTTTTGTGCTACCTGGGTGTACTGAGAAACGAGAGCGATGAGCCTCGTTTAGCAATTCTTGCTTCAATTGAAAGTCATCAGGGACACACAGCCGACCCTGATATCGAATCACACCATCAGTAGTCACATCAAACCCTGGTTTAGAATTTTGAGTTTACTCAAATTTTAAGGTCTACAACCTAGGATCTTTCAACTGGCACTCTTTAAGTTTCAACACCAGTTCTGACTTTAGGTGCAATCTCGCTAGCAATCCTCATTGAGTCTCCGTTATAATGGTTAGTTCCATGTCTCCCAAGGTTTCTAAGATCTTCCATCTTCTTACCAATAAATGTGCTGAGTATCCTATCGATGTCCTATTGAGTGCATCTGCAACAACCTTAGCTTTACATGGGTGATAGTTGATTGAGCAATCATAGTCCTTGAGGAAATCCAGCCATCTCCTCTGTCTCATATTAAGTTCTTTCAGGGTGAAAAGATATTTCAAACTCTTATGATCTGTAAAGATTTCAAATCTCTGTCCATAAAGATAATGCCTCCAAATTTTTAGTGCAAAAATGACAGCTGCTAATTCAAGGTCATGAGTGGGATAATTTTTCTCATGGACCTGTAATTGCCTAGAGGCATACGCTATCACCTTTCCATGTTGCATTAGAACGCAACCCAATCCGTTGATGGAAGCATCACTGTATACCACCAACTCATCACCACTAGAAGGTATGGTCAACACTGGTGCAGTAGTCAACCTTCTCTTTAATTCTTGAAAACTTTGCTCACAGTTCTCAGCCCAATCAAATTTAACATTCTTCTGAGTCAATCGGGTCAGTGGAGTAGCAATTTTGGAAAAACCTTTCACAAATCTTCTATAGTAACCTGCCAATCCAAGGAAACTTCTCACTTCAGTTACATTAGGGGGGCCTCTTCCAGTCCAACAGAGCTTCTATTTTCTTGGGATCCACTAATATACCAGCACCAGAGATCACGTGACCCAAGAAAATCACCTCTGACAATCAAAAGCCACACTTACCAAGTTTGGCATATAATTTCTCTTGTCTCAAGGTTTCCAACACAATTCTGAGATGTTGCTTGTGCTCATTATGACTCTTGGAATATATTAAAATGTCATCTATAAAGACAATGACGAATTGATCTAAATACTGCCTGAATACCCTATTCATTAAATCCATAAAGACAGTAGGTGCATTGGTCAAGCCCAATGGCATGACAAGAAATTTGTAATGTCCATAGCGAGTTCTGAAGGCATCTTCGAGATGTCCTCCTTCGTGACCTTTAATTGATGATAGCCATATTTTAGGTTAATCTTCAAGTACACTTGAATACCTTGTAACTGATCAAAGAGATCGTCAATCCAATAAAGAGGATATTTATTCTTTACTATGATTTGATTTAACTGACAGTAGTCAATGCATAATCTCATAGTTCTGTCTTTCTTCTTCACAAAAAGGACTAGTGCATCCCAAGGAGATGCACTAGGGCGTATGTGACCATTGTCCAAAAGTTTTTTTTTTTTTATTTTTATAATTGCTTCTTCAACTCTACTAACTTCACCGGTGTCATTCTACAAGGGGGTTTCGAGATCAAAGCTGCACCGGGCTTGAGGTCTATGTCAAACTCCACCTTTCTGTCAAAAGACAATCCTAATAACTTCTCAAGAAAGACCCCTGGATACTTTCGGACAATAGGAATGTCCTCTAATCGAGGTGTACTCAATAGCTCCTCAGAGATAAAAACTAAATACCCCTTGCAACCCTTCATCAGTAGTTGTTGGGCTTGCAGAAAAGAAATGATAGGAGAAAAGTTTTCTTACATACCGGAGAAAGTAAAAGTATCTTGTCTAGGTGGTTTGAAAGTTATTACCTTTATCAAACAATCAACATTGGCATGATAAGCAGCCAACCAGTCCAAGCCTAAAATGACATCAAAATCATTAAAATTTAATAGCACTAGATCTATGGTGGGTTCTTAGTTTCCAATGCTAATAACACACTACTTGAATACTTGATCTACAATCATTTTATCGCCAGTAGGTATTCCAACTATCAAAATTGTCTTTAGAGGTTCAGCCTTTCTAGTCAGCTTGATAGCAAAGTGAGAGGCAATAAAAGAATGTGTAAAGCCAGAATCGATCGATATAGAGACAATTCTATTATCGATAAAAATTATACCTCGCACCACAAGAAATAAATCTTAAAAATATGTTATTCTTAAACCTTATGCTCTGATACCATATGTGACGCCCCTGTCGTGTCCGATCGAACCACAACACAAGTGGACAACATACAAATAAAAGGTTTACAGAATACATAGAATTAAAATTTATTTCATCAATACGAATATAGTTCAGATAACATAACAAAACGTGGTCTCACTAGAAATACTCAAGTCCTCAAAGTTTTCTCATACATAAAAATAGAATAACATGTAAATAAATCAGCTCCAAAGATAGTTGCGCACGTACTCTCTGCTACAGTAGTCACCTGTGCCAGGCTGCTACTCTCCTATGGATAGGAACAATCAAAGAATGAGCCACGAATGCTCAGTAGGAAGTTACCTCCTCCAAACAGTAGGAGAGATCAATTTTTGGTGGCAACAATAAAATTAACACAGTGGCAACAACAATAATTCGATGACAAAGGTGATTAGGTAAATTAACATCCACAACAGGAAATGAATCAACAAGGATACCTTATCGGTGTGGCTGCCACCCCTACCAAGCAGAGTCATACCACTCTGCACTCCCAACTGCTAATGGAGTGGTGATCCGTAATCACACAACAGATCACGCTTGATGGAGTGGTGATCCGTATCACACCGCAGATCACATTTGATGGAGTGGTGATCCATATCACACAGCAGATCACGTTTGATGGAATGGTGATCCGTATCACACAACAGATCACATTCGATGGAGTGGTGATCCGTATCACACAGCAGATCACGTTTGATGGAGTGGTGATCCGTATCACACAGCAGATCACGTTTGGTGGAGTGGTGATTCGTATCACACAGCAGATCACGTTTGATGGAGTGGTGATCCGTATCACACAGCAGATCACATTTGATGGAGTGGTGATCCGTATCACACAGCAGATCATGTTTGATGGAGTGGTGTCCGTATCACACAGCAGATCACGTTTGATGGAGTGGTGATTCGTATCACACAGCAGATCACGTTTGATGGAGTGGTGTCCGTATCACACAGCAGATCACATTTGATAGAGTGGTGATTCGTATCACACAGCAGATCACGTTTGAGGGGGGTGGTGATCCGTATCACACAGCAGATCACGATCGATGGAGTGGTGATCTGTATCACACAGCAGATCACGTTTGAGAGGATGGTGATCCGTAATCACACAGCAGATCACGTCCCCTGCAACTCCGTCATCAAGATAAATAATTTCCATCAATTCCACCTTATGAACCTCCAATTTATCATGCAACTCCGTCATCAAGATAAATAATTTCCATCAATTCCATCTTATGAACCTCCAATTTATCATGTTATTATCAACAGCCATTGATCCAGCGATTCAGCACCGCACCCAAGTCCTTAATAATTCCACATTTAATCCTTAAGTCTAATTTAAACCAATTCCAAAACCATAATTTAAACAAAAACCGATTCTGAGCCCCACCAAAGCCAAAGCCAACTTTAAACGAAAGCAAAACCAACACCAACTTTTAACTAAACCAAACCGAAACCAACTTTCGGATTAAACCAAAACCATAATCAACTTTAAGTTAAACCTTAATTAAACTAGTCCTTCTTCCTCCTCAAAACCCTAACCCTAATTCTGCTGCCGCCGCCGCCGCCGCCAGGCCATCCCACCGTCAGGCCGCCCTGCTGCAAGGCCACCACGCCGCCACGCCGCATGCCGACATCTCCGCTGGGCCGTGGCTGCCGGAAGACCACCGCCTCCGGCGTCGCCAGACGCTCCTTGCCCTTCGCGCTGGCCGACTCCGGCCTGTGCAGTCGTGCGCACGCCACCGGCCGCTCCCGACGCCGTATCACGCGCCAGAACTGCGTCGACACCAGGTCCGTGCTGCCTGTGCACGACGCCCGCACGCATCAGCGCCGCACGCTGCCGCACCGCACGCCGTCGCCTCCGCTGCCGGCCGCCGGAGCACAGCGGACGATCGGGGAAGATGACGGAGATTTTGCAAATATAATCCTCTAATCTTTCTACTATCAAACCATGCCATAGCTCTCGGTATAACACGTCAAAAATTAGACATATCTAATCTCTACTCAGTTTTGCTTAGATCTAGGTTATCATCAGCCTCCTAAATATCATGAGGGTCACTAAGTTTATCGATTATTCAACATGAACTTGTCTCAGACATAAATGTAAAGAAAGAACGGATGAAAATTACTCAACATACCTCGAATAGAGGTAAAGAGAAACGGATGAAAGTAACATCACCTACTTCGAATAGAGGTAAGGAGAAAACAAATGAAAGTAACTTAACTTACCTCGAATCTCGATAACGATCGTCCCAAATCTTCTTGCCACTCCGTAAGCCTCCCCAACGATTGTTCCTTGACACTCTCTATCCGTCCGGGTTTAGTGGGTGATTGCTGCATATAAATAGAGGCGGTTATTGGGTTGTGGGTTGTGGGCCCGAGTAATGGACCGTTATGGAGTGACGGGTGGTTACAACTGCAACGACAACAACTACTATGTCTACCACTCCAACTACTACTACTACTACTACTACTAGTACTACTACTACCAATACTACAACTGTTATTGCTTCCACTATAACGACTACTTCTAGTACTATTCCTACTCCTACCCCCACTGCAACTACAGCTACTACTCCTACTCTTACTACTGCTACTACTCCTACTCCTACTAATGCTACTGCTACTACTACAACTACTACTTCTACGACTACTCTTACTCCAACTCCAACAAGTATTACTACAACTAACAACAGTACTACTACGACAACTGATGCTACTACTATTAGTACTACTACTACAACTACTATTACCACTACTCCTAACACCACTTCTACTACTACTACTACTACTACTACTACTACTACTACTTCTACAACTACAATTACTATTTCTATTGCTGCTACTACTAATAGTGCAACTACTAGTACTGCTACTGCCACTATTACTTCTACTACTGCTAGTCCTACTCTGACTCCTATTCTACTCCGACTCCTTCTACAACTATTACTACCCCTACTCCTAGTACAACAACAACAATTGCTACTACTCTACTAGTACAATTGGTACTACTTGTACTCCCACGTTGACTACTACTATTACTGCTACTACTATTACTAATACTACAACCACTTCTGCTCCTACTACTACTACTACTACTACTACTACTACTACTACTACTACTCCTCCTCCTGCTGTTGTTGCTACAGCTGCTACTATTGCTGTTGTTGCTACAGCTGCTACTATTGCTGCTGCAACTACTACCACTACTACTACTACTAGTTCGGCTACCACACCTACTACAACAACTACTTCTGCTACTACAACTACTAGTTCTACTACTCCTACTGTTGCTACTACTACTACAACCCCTACTCCAACTACTGCAACAAGCAATACTAGTACTGCTAATAGTACGACTAATAAAACTTCTCCTCCTTCTCCTACTACTACTATCACTACTACTACTATTACTACTTCAACTACAACAACTATTACTACAACAACTACTTCTACTACTACTACTACACCTACTACTATGACTACTAATTCTACTGCTATTGCTACTACAGCTACCACTACTACTACTAATACTACTATTACTATTGTTACTGCTATTACCATTACAGCAACTACTACTACTACTACCTCTGCTACTACTATTGCTATTGTAAATACACTATTATTACAAAAACTACTACTCCTACAACTTCTACATTACTATAAATAATACTACTACTGTTACTATTACTACTACTATAACTAATCCTACTCCAACTATTACTACTACTACTACTAATACTACTACAGCTACAACAACAACTTCCACCACTACTACCACTACTACCACTACTACTACTACTATTACTTTTGCCACTGCTACTACTCCAGCAACAACAACAACTACTACTGCTACTATTACTACAACTACCACTACTACTACAATTGCTATTACTTGTACTACTACTACTACTACTACTACTACTACTACTATTCCTACTACTGCTACTAATACTACTACTACTACTACTTCTGCTACAATGAAAACACTTACTACGACTACTGTGACTACTACTACTACAACTATAACTGCTACTACTACTACTACAACTCCTCCACCTACTATTACAACAACTACTGCCGCTACTATTATTTCTTCTCCTACTACTACTACCGCAACTACTACAACTACTAAAACTTCCTCTACTACTTCTACTATTACTACTCCTGCTACAACAACTACTTCGACTAATACTACTACTACTACTTCTACTTTTTCTACTACTACAAACAAGCTAGCTATTACTACTGCTTCTGCTGCTCCTACTGCTACTACTATGACAACTAGAACAACAACTACTACCACAACAACTACTACTACCACTACTAGAACTACTATTGTTGCTGCTCCAACAACGACTACTACTACGACCACTACACCTCCATCTGCTACCAAAACTACTACTATTGGTACTACTACGACTACTACTACTACTACTACTAGTAGTAGAACCACAACTGCTACTACTACTTCTACCTCTGCTACTATTACTACTGGTACTATAACTACACTAGCACTACAACTAATACTACTAATACAAATACTACTCCCACAACTACTACTATTACTACAAATAATACTACTACTGCTAATAGTACAACTACTAAAACTTCTCCAACTATTACTACTACTACGATAACTATTGCTACTACTACTACTTTAACTACCACTACTAATACTAAAGCAATTACTTCTACTACTACTGCTGCTGCTACTACTACTACTACTCCAACTGTTACTATTTGTAATCCTACAGCTACTGCTACAACAGCTACCACTACTACTACAAATACTACTACTACTACTACTATTACTACTGCCATTATTGCAACTACTACTTCTACTTCTACCTCTACTACCATTACTACCACTACTGTTACTACTAATAATATTACTACTACTCCTACGACTACTACTACTACTACTACAAATAATACTACTACTGCAACTACCACTACTACCACCACTACTACTCCTACTGCTATTATTACTACTACTCCTACTACTACTACTACAGCTACAGCTACAACAACAACGTCTACTACTACTACTACTACTACTACTACTACTACTACTACTACTACCACCACTTCCACTACTACTACTCCTACAACAACTACTACTACTCCTACTGCTACATATACTACTCCAGCTACTACTACTACTAGCACTACTACAACTACAACCGCTACTACTTTTCCTATTGCCAATACTACTATTACAATTCCGACTTCTGCTGCTACTTATACTACTACTACTACTTCTACTTCAACGGCAACACTTACTATGACTACTGGGACTACTACTACTACAACATCTATAACTGCTACTGCTACTCCAACTTCTCAACCTACTATTACAACTATTACTGCTACTACTATTGCTACTTCTTCTACTACTACTACCGCTACTGCTACTACTACTGCTGCAACTACTGAAACTTCCCGTAATACTTTTACTACTACTACTCCTGCTATAACAACTACTACTATTGCTACTACTACTACTCCTCCAACTAATACTACTACTACTATTGCTACAACTTCTAATATTACTAATGCTACAACTACTACTACTACTTCTGCTGCTACTACTTTTGCTCCTACTGCTACTACCACTACAGCTACAATAACTAGAACTATTGCAACTGCTATAACAACAACAACCATTATTACTACTACAACTACTACAACTGCTGCTGTTGCTGCTCCAATAACAACTACTACAATAACCACTACTCCTCCTCCTACTTCCACAACTACTACTATTGCTACTACGACTGCTTCCACTACTACTACTACTACTACTAGTACTAATAGTACAACAACAACTTCTGCTACTGCTATAACTGCAACTACTACTTCTAATACTACCCCTTCTACTACTACTACTACTATAACTACGCTATTATTACAACAACTACTACTAATACTACTACTACTCCTACAATTGCAACTATTACAACAAATAATACTACTACAGCTAATACTATAATTGCTAAAACTTCTCCTACTACTACTACTACTACTATTATTGCTACGACTACTACTTTGACTACTACTACTACTATAGCAACTACTTCTATAACTACTATGTTGCTACTACTACTACTGCTGCTACTACTACCAATCCTACTGCTACTGCTACTATAGCTACCACTACTACTAGCAACACTATTGCTACTACTACCGCCATTATTGCAACTACTACTTCTACTGCTACCTCTACTACTCCTACTACTGCTACTGTTACTATACTACTACTACAATAACTACTACTAATACACTACTCCTACAACTATTACTATTACTACAAATAATATTGCTACTGGAACTACTACTAGTTCTGCTACTCCTATTGCTACTACTACTACTACTACTACTCCTCCTACTACTACTACTACAGCTATAATACTAACTTCTACCACTACTACTACTACTACTACTACTACTACTACTACTTCTCTCACTACTACTACTCCTACAACAAGTACTACTAGTCCTACAGCTACTACTACTACTACTAGTACTACTACTGCAACTGCTACAACTTCAACAACTACTGCTACTATACCTACTCCTACAGCTAGTAATACTATGCCTACTAGTACTACAATGATGACAACACTTGCTATGACTACTGCGACTACTGCAACTACAACTACTACAACTATAACAGCTACTACTACAACAACTACTCCACCTACTATTACAACTACTGCTGCTACTACTGCTGCTTCTTCTTCTACTACTACAATCGCTACTACTACAACTACTAAAAATTTCCCAACTACTTCTAGTAATACTACTCCTGCTATAACTACTACTACTACTATTGCTGCTACTACTACTTCAACTAATACTACTACTATTGCTGCTACTACTTCTACTACTACTGCTGCTACAACTACTACAACTCCTATTGCTACAACTTCTGCTCCTAATGCAAGTACTATTACAGCTACAACAACTACCACTACTTCAATTACTCCAACAACAACAACAACTATTAATGCTACCACAACTATAACTGTTGTTGCCACTGCTCCAACAATAACTACTACTATGACCACTACTCGTCATCCTACTAACACAATGACTACTATTCCTACTACTATGACTACTACTACTACTACTACTACTACTACTACTACTACTACTACTACTACTACTACTACTACTACTACTACTACTACTACTACAACTACTGCTGCTGTAGCTACTACAACTGCAACTACTAGTACTACTACCTCTACTACTACTACTGCTACTACTACCTCTATTACTACTACTACTGGTACTATAACTACACTACTACTAGAACTACTACATCAAATACTACTATTACTATTACTACAAATAATACTACTACTAATAGTAAAACTACTAAAACTTCTCATACTACCACTACTACTACTACGACTATTGCTACTACTACTACTTCAACTACTACTACTACTACTACTACTATAGCAACTACTTCTACAACAACTACTACTCCTACTGCTACTGCTACTAATCCTACTGCTACTGCTACTACAACTACCACTACTACTACTAACACTATTACTACTGCTACTACTACTGCTACTACTACTGCCATTACTGCAACTACTACTTCTATAACTACCTCTGCTACTATGACTACTGCTATAGTTACTACACTACAACTACAACTACTACTACAACTACTACTACTAATACTACTACTACTCCTACAACCACTACTATTACTACAAATGAAACTATTGTTGCAACTATTACTACTACAACCACTACCCCTACTGCTCCTACTTCTACTACTACTACTACTACTACTACTACTACTACTACTACTACAACTACTAATACTATAGCTACAACAACAACTTCTATCACCACCACTGCTACTGCTACAACAACTACTACTTCTGCTAGTGCAACTGTTGCTACTGCTGCTCCAACAATAACTATTACTATGACCACTGCTCCTCCTCCTACTAACACAACTACTACTATTGCTAGCACTAAGACTGCTACTACTACTTCTATTGTTGCTGCTACTACTACTAGTACAACAATAACTACTGCTACTACTGTTGCTACTACTGCTACAACTGCAACTATTACTTCTACTACTACCTCTACTACTATAACAACTCCTACTATAACTATACTACTACCACAACAACTACTACTAACACTAGTACTCCTACAACTACTACTATTACTACAAATAATGCTACTACTACTAATAGTACATCTGCTAAAACTTCTTCTTCTTTTACTACTACTACTTCTACAATTGCAACTACTACTACTTCAACTACTAGAACTACTACTACATCAACTACTTCTACTACTACTCCTACTACCACTTCTATTGCTAATACTACTACTACTACTGTGACTACTACAGCAATTACTGCAACCACTACTTGTAGTACTACTTCTACTACTACTACTACTACTACTACTACTACGACTACTAGTAGAACATTGCTAATTACTCCTACTACTACGACTACTAGTAGAACATTGCTAATTACTCCTACTACTACGACTACTAGTAGAACATTGCTACTACTACTACTACTACTAACACTACTACTACTCCTACAACTACTACTATTGCTACAAATAATACTACTACAGCAGCTACTACTACTATTACTACTACTACTATTCCTACTACTACTATTCCTACTACTACTACTACTAATATAGCCTCAACAACAACTTTTACCATTACTACTACTACTGCTACTTCTTCTACCACTACTCCTACTCCTACGGCTACTACTCCTAATACTGCTACTACTACTAGCACTACTACTACAACAACTGCTACTACTTCTACTACTAGTACTACTACAACTATTCCTACTCCTACAGCTAATACTACTACTACTACCACTACTACAATAACGGCAACACTTACTACGACTACTGCGACTACTACTACTACTACAACTTCTCCTCTTATAATTACAACTACTGCTACTACTACTGCTACTACTACAACTAATAAAACATCTTGTTCTACTACTACAACTCCTACTCTTGCTGCAACTACAACTACCACTATTGCTACTACTACTATTTCAACTAATACTACTAATACTTTTGCTACGACTTCTACTACCACTACTACAATACCTACAGCTACTACTTCTGCACCCCCTACTACTAGTACAAAAGCTACAACAACTACTACTACTGCAACTACTACTACAATAATAACTACTACAACTACTACCATTACTACAACTGCTACTTCTGCTGCTCCAACAATGACTACTACAACGAGCACTACTCCTCCTCCTACTTCCACAACTACTACTACTGCTACTACTAGTACTACTTTAACTACTACTAGTACAACTACGACTGCTGCTACTGCTACAACTGCAACTACTATTTCTACTACAACCTCTACTACAACTGTTGCTGCTGTTATAACTACCCTACTACTACAATTACTAATACTAATAATACTACTACTCCTACAAGTACTACTATTACTACAAATAATACTACTACTGCTAATAGTACAACTGCTAAAACTTCTCCTACTACTACTACTAACACTTCAACTACTACTACTACTACAAGTACCACTTCTAATACTACTACAACAACTACTACTATTACTTCTACTTTCGCTATTGCTACTGCTGCTGCTATTGTTATTACTGCTACTACTACTACTACTACTACTACTCCCCCTCCTACTACCGCACCTATTACTATTGCTACTACTACTACTACAACACCTACAACTAGTACTACTACTATTAGTACAACAACAACTGCTGCTGCTGCTACTACTACAATTACTACTTCTACTACTACTATTGCTACTATTGCTACTAGTAGTAGTAGTAGTACTACTACTACTACTACTACTTTGACACTAACTCCTGCTCCTACTACAACAACTACTACTATACTACTACTACTACTACTACTACTACTACTACTACTACTACTACTACTACTACTACTACTACAACTGGTACAACAACAACAACAACAACTACTACTACTACTATTACTACTCCTCCTCCTACTACTACTACAAGAACTACTACTGCAACAACTACTACTATGACTGCTACCACTACTACTATGCCTACTGCTACGGCTGATCCTACAACGACAACCGCTACTGCTACCACTTCTACTATTGTTGCTGCGACTACAACTACTATTGCTACTGTTGCTATAATAATAGCTGCCACTCCTGCTGCTGCTACTGCTGCATCAACTGCTAAATAGCAACTATTACCATTAGTGCCATTACAGCTACTAATATTATTACTACTACACCTGCTACTACTACTATAGCTACAACTACTACAATTACTACTACAGCTAGTACTACTACTACCACTTCTATTAGAGCTACTGCCACTACCACTACCACTACAACTTTTGGTACAACTTTTACTTCTACTACTGCTACTACAGCATCTACTACTACTATTACTACTGCTACTGTTACAACTACTACTACCATTACTACTCCTACTATGACTATTGCTAGAAACACTTCTCCTACTACTACAACTACTACTACTACCACTGCTATTACTACTCCTTGAGCACTATTGTTGTTACACAACTACTGCTACTACTACTTCTCCAACTACTGCCACTATTAATACTTCAACAACTACTGTTGCTTTTTCTATTGCCATGACAAGTACTACTACTATAAGTATTGCTACTACTACTACTACTACTACTGCTACTACTACTACAACTCCTTCTGCTACTGCTACTGCTATTATTACTACTATAACTACTATTATTGCTTCTTTGCCTACCATTACTACTGCTAATACTATTACTACTACTACAACAACAACTACTACTATAGCTACTACCATTACTACTTCTACTACTACTGCTACTATAGCTATTACTGCTATAGCTACAACTACAACTTCTCCTACTACTACTGGTACTGTAATTACTACTACCACTACCACTACTGGTATAACTACTACTTCTACTACTATTACTACTACTGCTCCTTCTACTATTGCTGCAACAACTAATACTACCTCTCCTATAACTACTACTACTGCTATTCTACTACTGCCACCACGACTACAGCTACTACTATTGCTGCTGCTGCTACTGCTACTACTACTAATTCTTCTACTACTACTGCTGCTACTTCTTCTACTACTACTAGTGCTACTACTTCTACTACTCTTACTACTGCTACTTCTGCTGCTATTACTAATGCTACTACTTATTCAACTATTGCTACTACTGCTACTACTTCTAACACTGTCGCTGCTATTACTACTACTATTGCTACTGCCACTGCTAATGCTCTACTGCTGCTATGATTGCTACAACTACTTGCTGCTACTGCTACTACTACTTCTTCTACTATAGCTACTATTCCTACGACTACAACTTCTAATACTGTTGCATTTGAAACTACTACTATATCTACTAATGCAAGAACTATTATGACTGGTACTGATACTACTCTTACTATTGTTTTTGCTGCTAGCAAACTACTACATCTACTAACACAATAACTACTAGGACTGCTACGATTGGAACTACTTCTATTACCACTACTACTTCTACTGACACTACTAGTACTACTACTACTAGTACTGCTACTATTGCTACTACTATTACTACTACCACTACTGCTACTACTACTGGTACTATGACCTTTGCTGATACTACATTAGTTGTTACTATTACTACAACAACAATTGCTACTACTGCTACTAGAATTGCTACTACTATTACTACTACTAGTAGTGCTACTAGTACTATCACTACTACTACAACTACAGCTATGACTACTACTATTGCTACTATGACCACTACTACATCTACTATTGCAGCCACTACTACTACTGCTAATGCTACTACTGCTACTACTACTACTACTACTACTACTGCTACTAATATAGCTACAACTGCTACTATTTCTTCTACTACTACTACTGCTACAGCTACTATTGGTACTACTATTACTACTACTACTACTACTGCTGCTACTACTGCTGTTACTGCAACTACTACTACTATTAGTAGCAGCTATAGTAGTAGCAGTATTTGTAGCAGAAGTAACAGCAGCAATAGAAGTAATTATACTAATAAAAATAATAGTGGTAGCAATCATAGCAGTCATAATAGAAGTAGTAGTAATAGTATTAGCAGTGGCAGTGGTAGCAGTAGTAGTACTAGTAGTAGTAGTGAAAGTAATAGTTGTAGTAACATTTGTAGTAACAGTAGTAATAGTAGCAAAAGCAGCAGTGGTGGTAGTAGTAGTTATTATAGTAGAAGCGTAGTCACATAGTAGCAGTACTTATAGTAGCAGCAATAGTAGTCAGAATAATATTAGTAGTAATAGCATTTGTAGCAGTAGTAATAGTAATAATAGCAGTAGCAGTAACAGAAGAAGAAGTAGTAGCAGTAGTAGAAGTAGTAATTCTTGTAGCTGTGGTTGTAGTAACAATAGTAGTAGTAGTGGTAGTAGTAGTAGTAATAGCAATAGCAATAATAGTAGTAGCAGTAGCAAAAGTGGCCGTAGCAGTTGTATTAGTAGTAGTAGTAATAGTAAGAGTACAAGTTGTAGTAGTAGTTGTAGCAATAGTAGTAGTATCAGTTGTAGTATTAGTAGTAGTAGTAGCAGTAGTTGTGGTAGCAGTAGTATCAGTAGTCGTAGTTGTTGTAGTAGTACTAGCAATAGCAGTACTAGTAGTGGTGGTAGTGGTAGTAATCTCATAAGTAGCTATAGTAGTAGCAGTAGTTGTAGTAGGAATAGTAGTAGTAGTAGTGCAAGTAGTAATACGAGTAGTGGTAGCAATTGTAGTTTTAGTAGCAGTATTATTAGTAGTATTAGCAAAATTAGTAATAGTAGTCATAGTAGTAGCAGAACTAGTAGAAGTGGTAGTGGTAGTAGTTGTAGTAGTAGGTGTAGTAGTAGTAGTAGTAGTAGTAGTAGCAATAGTAATAGTTGTTGCATAGTAGCAGTAGCAAAAGTATTAGTATTACTTGTAGTAGTAGTAGCAGTTGATGCTATAGTAGCAACAGTAGTAGTAGTAGTTATTGTTGTTGTTGTTGTTGCAGTTGTAGAAGTAGTAGTAGTTGTAGTAGTAGTGGCAGAAGTAGCAGTAGTAGCAATAGTAGTAGTAGGAGTTGTCATACTAGTAGAAGAAGAAGAAGTAGTGGTGGTGGTGGTAGTAGTAGTAGGAGCAGCAGTAGTAGTAGTATGAGTATTATTAGTTGGAGTAGTATTACCAGGAGTAGCTATGGTAGTATTAGTAGTATTGGTAGTAGACATAATAGTAGTAGTTAGTGTAGTAGTCATAGCAGTAGCCGTAATAGAATTAGCAATAGTAGTAAAAGCAGCAGCAGTAGTAGTATTAGTAATTAATTGTATGAGTGGTATTTCTAATAGTATAAATAGTAGTAGAAGTCATATGTAATTGTAGCAATAATAGCAGCAGTTGCAATTTTACTAGTAGGAGTAGAAATAGTAGCAGTAGCACTGGTAGCAATAGTAGATGTAGTAGTAGTAGCAATATTAGCAGTAGCAATATTAGTAATAGAAGTATTAGTAGAAGTAGTACTGGTAGTAGTAGTAATTGTAGAGGTAGCGATAGTAGCAGCTACTATTGTAGGAGTAGTAGTGGCCGCCATAGTAGTATTAGTAGAATTAGTAGCATCAATAGTTGTACAAGTAGTATTAATGGCAGTAGTAGCAACTGTAGTGGCAGTAGTAGTAGCAGAAGCAGTTGTAGTACAAGAAGTAGCAGCAACAGTAGTAGTAGTAGCAGTAGTAGTAGTTAGCAGCAGTAGTAGTAGTAGTAGCAGCAACAGTAGTAGTAGAAGTGGTAAGAGTAGTATTAGTAGCAATAGTAACAGTAGTAGCAGTAATAGTAGTAGTAGTTGTAGTAGTAGTAGTAGTCGTAGTAGTAGTGGCAGTAGTAGTAGCAGCGATAGTAGAAGTAGGAGCAGTAGTAGTAGTATTAGTAGTAGTTGTTGCAGTAGCCGTAGTAGTAGTAGTAGTAGTAGTAGTAGTAGTAGTAGTAGTAGTAGCAGCAGTAGTAGTTCAAGTAGTAGTAGAAGTAGCAGTAGCACTCATTGTCTTAGTAGCTGTCGCAGCAATCGCAGTAGTAGTAGCAGTTGCTATAGTAGTAGTAGTACTAGTAGAAGTAGAAGTAGTAGTTACAGTAGTAGTAGGAGTGCTACTAGTAGTAGTAGTAGTAGTTGTTGTTGTTGTTGTTGTTGTTGTTGTTGTTGTTTTAGTAGCAATAGTGCAAATAATGGTAGTGGTTATCATAGTAGTGCTATTAGTAATAGTAGTAGTTGTGGTGGGCGTAGTAGGAGTAGTGGTAGTAGTAGTAGTAGTAGTAGGAGTAATAGTCGTAGTAGTATTAGTAGTAGTAGTAGTAGTAGTAGTAATAGTAGTAGTAGTAGTAGTAGTAGTAGTAGCAGCAGCAGCAGTAGTAGAGTAGTAGTAGTGGTAGCAGTGGTAGTGGCAGTACTATTAGTGACAATAATAGTGGAAGTAGTAGTAGTAGTAGTAGTTGAAATCGTAGTAGGACTAGCAGCGACAGTAGCAGCAATAGTAGTAGTTGTCATCATTGCCGCAGTAGTGATTGTAGTACAAATAGCCGCTGTATTAGTAATAGTAGAAGTAGTACTTGAAGTATTAGTAGAAGTAATCATAGGAGCGACAATTTTAGTAGTAGTTGAATTAGTAGCAGCAGCAGTAGCAATGGTAGTTGTAGTAGTAGTGTTACTAGTACTAATGCTAGCAGTGTGAGAAGTAGTAGCGGTAGTAGTTGGAGTATTGGTAGTAGTATCAGCTGCAGTAGTAGCAATAGTAGTAGGAGTAGTAGTAGCTATAGTATTAGCAGACGTAGTAGCAGTAGTAGTAGAAATAGCAGAAGAAGCACCACTAGTATTAGTAGGAGTAGCAGTTGTTGTAGTAACTAAAATAGTCATAGTGGCAATAGTAGTAGGAAAAGTAATAGTAGTAGCAGTAGTAGTAGAATAGTAGTAGTGGTAGTAGTAGTAGTAGTAGGACTAGCAGTAGTAGTTGCAATAGTAGCAACAAATGCAATTGTAGTAGTAGTAGTAGCAACAATGGTAGTAGTAGCAGTAGTGTAGCTGTCTTAGTACTAGGAGTATTAGTAGCAGTAGCGGTAGTAGTAGTAGCTGTAGTAGTAGTAATAGTAGTAGTAATAGTGGTAATAGCTATAGCAGCAAATGTAGTAGCAGTAGTAGTAGCAATAATAGTTATAGTAGTGGTAGTAGTTGTAGTATCAGTAGTAGCTACAATAGTAGTTGTAATAGTAGTTATTGTAGTAGTAGCAGTAGCAGTTGTAGAAGAAGTAGTGGCACTATTAGTAGTAGAAGTATAAGTAGTGGTAGTAGGAATAGTAGTAGTAGAAGCAGTCGTAGCAGTAGTATCAACAACATTAGTCATAGTAGTAGCAGTAACAATAGTCGAAGTAGTCGTAATAGTAGTAGTAGTAGAAGTAGCAGCACCAGTATTAGTTGGAGTGGTAGTAGTTGGAGTAACAAAACTTGTTGCAATAGTAATAGTAGTAGGAATAATAATAGTAGTAGCAACAGTAGAAGTAGCAGTAGTAGGACTAGTAGTAGTAGTAACAGCAGCAGCAGCAATTGAAGTAGTAGTAGAAGCAGCAGCAATGGCAGCAATAGTGGTAGTGTAGCAGTCTCAGTAGTAGCAGTTGTAGTAGTAGTAGTAGCAATAGTTGTTGTAGCTGTAGTACATGTAGTAGTAATAATAGTTATAGTAGTAGTAGTAGCAGTAGCAAAAGAAGTCGTAGTAGGAGAAGATGTAGTATCAACAGTTGCAGTAGTAGTCATAGTGGTAGTAGCAACAGTAGCAGTAGTATCAGTAGTAGTAGTAATACTTGGGATAGTAGTAGTAATAGTGATCATAGCAGTACTAATAGTAGTAGCAGAAAAAGTAGTAGTAGCAGCAGTTATGACAGTTGCAGCAGTAGCAGTAGTTGCTATAGTAGTAGTAGAACTAGTAGTATTAGCAGCAACAACAACAGGAGTAGTAGTGGTAACAGTAGTTATTGTAGCAGTATTAGTAGTAGTAGTAGTAGATAATAACAATAGCAGCAGTAGTAGTAGTAGCAGATAATAACAACAGCTATCGTAGTAGTAGTAATAACAGCAGAAGTAGTAGCAACAGTAGTAGTAGCAGCAGCAGTAGTAGTAGTAGTCACAGCAGTAGCAATTGTAGTAGTAGCAGTTGTAGCAGTAGTCGCCATAGTAGTAGTAGTAGTAGTAATAGTAGTGGCAATAGTAGCAGTAGTAGTAGTAATGGTAGTAGATGTGGAGGTACTAGTCATAGCAGTAGTAGTAATAGTAGTAGTAGTAATAGTTGTAGTAGTAATACTAGTAGTAGCGGTTGTAGTAGTAGAATTCATAGCAGCAGCAGTAGTAGTAGTAGTGGTAGCCGTAGTAGTAGTATTGGAGTAGTACTAGTTGTAGAAGTAGTAGTTGTAGGAGTCGTACTAGTAGTTGTAGTAGTAGTAATAGTAGTAGTAGTAGTAGTCATTGTTCTTCTTGTTATTGTTGTTGTAGTAGTAGTCATAGTATCAGTAGTAGTTGTTTTTGTAGTCGCAATAGTTGCAGTAGTAGTAGCAGTAGTAGCAGCAATTGTAGAAGTAGCTGTTGTAATCGATGTAATAGTAGCAGTAATAGTTGTAGTAGGTATAGTAGTAGTAGCAGTAACCGTAATAGTAGTAGCAGTTGTAGTAGCCATAGTAGTAGTGGTATGAGAAGTAGTAGTAGCAACAGTAGCGGTAGTAGTAGTAGTGGTAGTAGTAATAATGGCAGAAGTAGTACTTATAGTAGTAATAGATAGAGTAGCAGTAGTTGTAGCACTAGTAGAAGTGGCTGTAGAATTAGTAGCAGTAGACGTAGTTGTTATTGTGATTGTACCAAAACTAGTAGTAGTAGTTATTGTTGTTATTGTTATTATTGCTATTGTTATTGTTATTGTAGTAGTAGCAGTCATAGAAGTGGTACAAATAGCAGTACTAGGAGTAGTAGTACTAGAGGTAGTTGTAGATGTGGAAACAATGGAAGCAATCGTAGCAGTGGTAGTAGCGATAGCAGTAGTTGTAGTAACAGTAGTTGTAGTAGTAGCTGGAGTTGTAGTAGCAATTGTAATATTGAAGTAATAGTTGCAGTATTACTAGGAGTAGTAGTAGTAGCAGTAGCCCTAATAATAGTCGCAATAGTTTTATTTGTAGTAATAGTAGCAATAGTAGTAATACGAGAACTAGTCGTAGTAGCGGTAGCAGTAGCAATAGTAGTAGTCATAGCAGTAGTCAGAGCAGTAGCAATAGTACTAGTTGCAACAATAGCAGTATTTGAACTAGTAGTAGAAGTAGTAGTAGTAGTGGCTGTAAGTGTAGTAGTAGTAGTAGTAGGAGTAGTAGTAGTAGTAGTAGCAAGACAAGCAACAGTAGTTGTTATTGTAGGAGTAGTTGTAGTAGTAGTAGTAGTAGTACTAGCAGAAGATGTAATAATAGTGGCAATAGAAGCAGTAGTAGCAGCTATAGTAGTAATAGTATTAGCAGCAGCAGCAGTAGTAATAGTAGTAGCATTAGTCGTAGTTGTGTAAGTAGTAGCAATAATAGCAGTAGTAATGGCAGTAGTAATAGTAGCAGTAGTAGCAACAGCTATAGCAACAATAGTAGTAGTAGTATTGCTACTAATAGTAATACTACTACTAGTAGCAGTAGTACTTTGAGTAGTTGTAGTAGTATCAGCAGCAGTAGTGTCAATTGTAGTAGGAGTAGTAGCAGCAGCAATAATGGCAGCAGTAGCAGTAGCAGTACTAGTAGTAATAGTAGTAGTAGCAGTAATAGTAGTAGCAATAGTTGTGTAGTAGTAATAGTAATAGTAGTAGTGGCAGTAGCAGAAGCGGAAGTACTAGTAGTTGTAGTAGTAATAGTAGTAGTAGCAGCAGTTGTAGCAGTAGTATCAAAAATAGTTGTCATAGTAGTAGCAGTAATAGTTGTAGATGTGGTAGTAGTAGTCATAGTAGTAGTAGTAATAGTAATAGTAGCAGTACTTGTAGTAGCGCAGTAGTATTAGTAGGAGTTGTAGTAGTTGTAGTGACAGAAGTAGTTGCAGTAGTAATAGTAGTAATAAAAGCAGTAGTAGTAGCATTAATAGTAGCAGTAGTAGTACTAGTACTAGCTGTAGAAGTCATAGTAGTACTACTAGTAGTAGCAGTAGTAGCAGTAATTATTGTAATAATAGCAGTAATTATAGTAATTATAGTAATAGTAATAGTAGTAGTAGCATAGTAGCAGTAGTAGTGGTAGCAGTAGTTGTAGTAGTTGCAATAATAGTAGGGGTAGTAGTAGTCTTTGTAGCAGTAGTTTGACTAGTAGTAATAGTAGTAGCAGAAGAAGTTGTAGTAGGAGAAGAAGTAGTAATAGCAGTAGCAATAGTAGTCATAGTGGTAGTAGGAGTAGAAGTTGTGGTATCAGGAGTAGTAGTAGTAGTAGTGGCGGTAGTAGTAATAGCAATAGTAGCAGTACTAGCAGTATCAGCAGAAGTAGGAGTAGTAGTAGGTGTAGTAGTAGTACAAGAAGTTGTTGCGGTAGTAGTAGTAGTAGTAGAAGTAGCAGTATTAGTAGAAGTAGCATTGGTAGTAGTTATAGTTGTAGTAGTAATGGTAGCAGCAGTTGTCGTAGTAGCAGCAGCAGCTGTAGTATTAGTAGTTGTAGCAACAGCAGTAGTGGTAGTAGCCATAGTTATAGTAGTAGTAGTTGTTGTTAGTAGTAGAATTAGTGTGAATAATAGTAGCAGTCGCAGAGGTAGTAGCAACAACGACAACAACAATAGTAGTAGTAGAAGAAGAAGTAGTAGTAGTAGTAGAAGTAGTTGCAGTAGCAGCAACAATAGTAGTAGTAGCTGTAGTTGTTTTAGGAGTAGTAGAAGTAGCAGCAGCACTCGTAGCCGTAGTGGTAGTCGTAGCAGCAGTAGTAGTAGGAATAGTTGTAGCAGCAACATCAGCAGCAATAGCAACAGTAGTACTAGTAGAAGTAGAATTAGTAGTTGTAGTAGTAAAAGTAGTAGTAATAGTAGTAGTAGTAGTCGTAGTAGTACTAGTAGTAGGACTTGGAGTTGAAGTAGAAGTAATTGTAGTAGTAGTAGTAGTAGTAGAAGTAATAAGTACATTAGTAGCATTGGTAGTAGTAATAGTACTAGTTGTAGCAGTAGTAGTACTAGTAGTACAAGTAGTAGTGGTGGTGGTAGTAGTAGTAGTAGTAGTGGGAGGTGTAGTAGTTGGAGTGCTAATAGCAACAGTAGTACTAGAAGTTGTGCTGGTAGAAGTAGAGCTATAGTAGTAGTAGTAGTCGTAGTACTCGAAGTAGTAGTAACACCAGAAGTAGTCGTAGTAGCAAAAGTAGTAGTATATTTGCAGCAGTAGCAATAGTAGAAGTAGTAGTGGCTGAAGTAGTAGCAGTATATTAGCAGTAGTAGTAGTAATAGAATTAGTAGTAGCAGAAGTAGTGGTAATATGAGAAGTAGTAATAATAGCTGTAGTAGAAGTAGCAGTTGTAGCAGTTGTAGTTGTAGTAGAAGTATTAGCTGCAATTTGTGTTGTAGCAGAAGTAGTAGTGGTAGTAGTAGTAGCAGTAGTAGTCATGGTTGTAGTCTTAGCAGTAGTAGTAGTCATGGTAGTAGGAATAGTTGCGGTAGTAACGGTTGTAGCAGAAGTAATAATAGTAGTTGTAGTAGTAGTAGTAGTAGCAGCAGTAGCAGTAGCAACAGTAGTGCTAATAGTAGTAGTAGGTGGATGAGGAATGGTAGTCGTAGTAGGCAGTAGAAGCCATAGCAGCAGTAGTAGCAGTAGCTGTAGTTGTAGTAGTAGAAGTAAGAGTAGTAGTAGTAGTAGTAGTAGAACAAGAAGTAGTAGCTCAAGGAGCAGTAGAAGTAGTAGTACTAGTAATATTATAAATAGTAGTAGTGGTGGTGGTGGTGGTAGTAGTAGTAGTTGTTGTTGTCATCATTGTTTTTGTTGTTGTTGTCGTTGTTGTTACTGTAGTAATAGTAGCAGTAGTAGTAGTTATTGTAGCTGTTGTAGTAGTTGTTATTGTAGAAGTAGTTGTAGTTGTAGTTGTAGTAGTAGTAGTTGCAGAAGTAGTACAAGTATGGGAGGTAGTAGTAATAGTTGTAGTAGTAGAAGTAGTTGTAGCAATGGTTGTAGCAGGAGAGGGAGTAGTAGTAATAGGAGTAGCAGTAGTATTAGTAGTAAAAGAAGTAGTAGTTGCAGTAGCAGTAGTACTAGCAGTAGTAGAAGTGGTTGTAATTATAGTACTAGTAGCAGTACTAGTAGTAGTAGTAGTAGCACTAGTAGCAGTAGTAGTAGTCCTAGTGGTGGTAGTTGTAGTTGCAGTAGTAGTAAGAGTAGTAGTAGCAGTAGTAGTAATTGCTGTAGCAATAGCTGTAGTAGTGGTATCGGTAGTAGCATCCGTAGTAGCAGTGGTAGTGGTTGTCGAGCTAGTAGTGGTAGCTGTTGAAGCAGTAGTAGTATTAGTAGTACTAGTAGTAGTAGTTGTAGCAGTAGTATTTGTAGGAGCAGCAGCAGTATTAGTAGTATTATGAGTACTATGTGAGTACTACTTGTAGTTGTAGTAGTAGTAGCAGTAATAGTAGTAGTAATACTAGCTGTAGTAGTAGCAGTAGCAGGAATAGTAGCCATAGTAATTGCTGCAGCGGTAGTAGCAGTAGTCACAGTAGTAACAATAGCACTAGCAGTACTAGAAGCAGTAGTAGCATTAGTACTAGCAGTAGCAAGTACTATAATAGTTGTTGTAGCAGTACTAGTAGTAGTATTAATAGTAACAGCAATACTAGTAGCAGTAGTGGTTGCAGTTGAAGTAGTAGAAGCAGTAGTAATAGTAGTAGCAGCTGTAGTAGTAGTAGTGGCAGCTGTAGCAGTAGTAGTAGGAGGAGTAGTGGCAGAAGTAGTGGTAGCGTCAGTAGTAGCAATAGTAGTAGTTCTTGTTGTATTAGCAGTAGTAGTAGTTGAAGTAGTAGTAAAAATAGTAATAGTAGTAGTAGCAGTAGTAGAAGTAGTAGTAGTAGTAATAGTAGTAGCAGTAGTACTAGCAGTTGCAATTGTAGTAGTGGTAGTAGTACCGGCAGTAGTAGTCATCGTAGCAGTATAGTAGTAGCGGTCATAGCTATGGTAGTAGTCATAGTAGTAGTAGTAGCAGCAAAAGCAGCAGTAGTTGTTGTGGTAGTAGTAGCAGTAGTAGTAGTAGTAGCAATTCAAGCAATAGCAATAGTAGTTGTAATAGAAGCAGCAACAGTAGTTTTAGTAATAGTAGTGGTTGTTGTAGCAGTAGTAGTAGTTGTCGTAGTAGTAGTAGCAATTCATGCAGTAGTAGTAGTAGTCGTAGTAGAAGCAGCACTAGCAGCTTTAGTAGTAGTATTGGTTGTAGTAGCAGTAGTAGTAGGAGTAGTAGTACTAGTAGCAGTAATCGTAGCAGTCATAATAGTAGTATGAGAAGCTTTTAGAGTAGCGATAGCAGTAGAAGGAGGAGGAGGAGTAGTAGTAGTAGTAGTACTAGTAGCAGTAGTAATAGTAGTAGCAGTAGTAGCAGTAGTAGCAATAGTAGTATTAACAGTAGTAGTAGTAGTAGTAGTTCGGGTTGTAGAAGACGTTGTAGTACTTGTGTTAGTAGTAGTAGTAGAAGTAGTTGTAGAGGTAGTACTTTACTAGCAGTAGTAGTAATAGTAGTAGTAATAGTAGTAGTAGTTGTAGTCGTAGGAGTGGTGCTAGTAGCAGAATTAGTTTTAGTAGTAGTAGTAGTGACAGCAGTAGTAGTAGTTGTTGTTGTTGACGGACTAGCAACAATAGCTGTAGTTGCAGCAATTGTAGCAGTTGTAGTAGTATTATTTGTTTTGGTAACTGGAGCAATAGTAGTAGTAGTACTTGTTGAAATAGTAGTAACAGTAGTAGTAGTAGTAGCAATTGTAGTAGTGGTAGCAGTAGTAGCCATTGTTGGAGTAGTAATAGTTGTTGTAATAGAAGTAGCAGTAGTCAGAATAGTATAAGTTGTAGTAGTAGTAGTAGTAAGAGTAGTGGCAGTAGAAGTAGTAGCATTAGTAGTAGAAAAAGTAGTTGTAGTTTGAGAATTAGTAGTAGTAGAAGTAGGTGTAGTAGTCATATTAGTAGTAGTAACATTAGTAGCAATAGTAGCAGTAGTAGCAGTAGCAATTGTTGTAGCAATAGCCGTAGTAGCAATAGTAGTAGTATTAGTAGTAGCAGTAGGATCTACAGAAGCAAATGGAATAGTAGTTGGTATGGTGGTAGTAGCATTAGTAGTAGTATTAGTAGGAGTGGTAGTAGTAGTAGTAGTAAGAGGAGGAGGAGAAGTAGTAGTAACAGCAGTAACAATTGAGCAGCAGTAGAAGCAGTAGTAGTTGTACTAGTAGTAGAATAGTAGTTGTACTAGTAGTAGAATAGTACTAGTAGCAGTAGAGCAGTACTAGTAGTAGTGGTAATCACAGTAGGAGCAGTTGTAGTAGTAGTAGTAGAAGATGTGGTAGGAGCAGTAGTAGCTGCTGTAGTAGCTATTGCAGCAGCAGTAGTAGTAGTGGTAGTAGTAGTAAAAGAGGTAATAGTAGTTGCAGTAGTACTAGGAGGAGTAGAAGTAATAGTAATAATTCTGGTGGTAGTGGTAGTTATTGTTGTTGTTGCTATAGTAGTAGAAGTAGTTGTTATGGTTGTTGAAGTAATAGTAGCAGTTATAGTAGTGGTTGTAGTAGTAGTAGCAATCGTTGCAGTAGTAGTAGTGAAAGTAGAAGGAGAAGCAGTAGTAGCAGTAGTTGTAGTACTTGGTATATTAGCAGTGGTAATAGTAGCAGTAGCCGTAGCAGCGGTAGTAGTCATAGTAGTAGTAGTCTTTGTTGTACTAGTTGTGTTGGTAGTAGCAGTAGTAGTAGCAGCAGCAACTGTAGTAGTAGTAGTAGCAGTAGTAGTGGTTGCAGTGGTAGCAGTAGTAGCGATAGTAGCAGTTGTAGTAGTAGTAATAGTCGCAATAGCTGTAGTAGTAGTAGCAGGAGGAGGAGGAGAAGTAGAGTAGTTGTAGTAGAAGTAGTAATTGTAGCAGTAGTAGTAGTAGTAGAAGTAGTTGTAGTTGTAATAGTGGCAGTAGTAGTAGTAGTAGTAGGAGAAATAGAGTTGTAGCAGTAGTAATAGTCGTAGTAGCCATAGTAGTATAAGTAGTGGTGGTGGTCCTAGCAATAGTTGCTGTAGCAGTAGTAGTTGTACAAGTGGCAGAAGTAGTGGCAGTAGTAGCAGTAATAGTAACAATAGTAGTAGTACTCATTGTAGTAGTAGTGCTATTTGTAGTAGCAGTAGCAGTAATAATAGTAGTACTATTTGTAGTACTAGTAGTAGTAGCAATAGTAGCAGTAATAGTAGTAGTTGTTGTAGGCAGTAGTAGTAGTAGTAGTAGTAACAGAAGTAGTACTATTTGAAGTAGTAGCTGTGGTAGTAGTAGCAGCAGTTGTAGTAATAGCTGTAATAATAGTAGTAGTAGTAGGCGAAGTAGTAGTAGTACAAGCCGTACTAACAGTAGTAGTAGTTGTGGTGGTAATAGTAGTAGTAGTAGTAGTAGTAGCAGTAGTGGTGGTGGTGATGGGAATAGGTGTAGGAGTAGTAGTAATAGTAGCAATAGTAGCCTGGTAGACGTTGGGATAGGAGTAGTTGTAGTAGTATTAGTAGTAGTAGGAGTACTAATGGTTGTAGTAGTAGAAATAGTAGTAGCAGTAGAAGTAATAGTACTAGCAGTAGCAGTAGTAGTCGTAGTATAGGTAGTAGTGGTAGCAGCAGCAGCAGCAGTAGAAGCAGTATAGTAGTAGTAATAGTAATAGTAGTTGTCGTTGTTGTTGTTGAAGGAGTTGTAGGAGTAGTAGTAAAAGTAGTAGTAAGTGTAAGTGTTTGAGTAAGAGTTGTAGTAGTGGTCGTAGTACTAACAGTAGTAGTAGTAGTAGTAGTAGTAGTAGTAGTAGTAGGAGTAGCAGTGGTCGTAGAAGAAGTAGTTGTAGTTGTAGTAGTACTATTGGCGGTAGTAGTCGAAGCTGTAGTAGTTGTGGTCGTAGTAGTAGTAGCAAGAGTAGCAGCAGCTGTAGTAGAAGTAGTTGTTGTCATAGTAGTACTAGTAGTGGTGGTCGCAGTTGTAGTAGGAGGAGTAGTAGTAGTAGTAGAAGTCATAGTTGCAGTGGTAGTAGTACTAGTTGTTGTTGTATTAGTATTAGTAGTTGTAGTAGCAGCAGCAATAGTATTAGTAGTAGTAGTAGTCATCATATCACGAGTAGTGGTTGTTGTAGTAGTAGTTGTTGTTGTTGTTGTTGTTTTAGTAGTAGTACTAGTAGTAATAGTTGTAGTGGTGGTGGTGGTGGTAGTAGGAGTAGTAGTAGTAGTGGCTGTAGTAGTAGTAGTAGTAGTAGTAGGTGCAGCAGTAGGAGTAGGTGTAGGTGTAGGGGTAGTAGTTGGTGTAGTAGTAGAAGAAGTAGTAGTAGTAGTAGTAGTAGCAGTAGCAGTACTTATAATAGTAGTAGTAGAAGCCGTAGTAGTATTAGTAGTAATGGCAGTACTAGTAGCAACAGTAGTTGTAGTAGTGATAGTAGTAGTAGTAGTAGCAGCAACAGCAGTAGTAGCTGTAGCAATCGCAGTAGTAGTAGTTGCCGTAGTAAGAGTAGTAATAGCAGTAGTAGCAGTAGCAATAGCAGTAGTTGTATCAGTAGGAGTAATAGTAGTAGTAGTAATAATAATAATAGTAGTAGTAGCAATAGTAGCACAGTAGTAGCAGTAGGAGTAGTAGTAATAGTATTCGTAGTAGTAGCAGTTGTAGTATTAATAGTAGTAGTAGGTAAAAAGTGCAATATGAGTTACAGTCGGAGTAGTTGTAGTAGTAGAAGTAGTAGTTTTTGTAATAGCAGCAGTAGTAGTAGTAGTCGTACTAGTAGTAGCAACAGTAGGAGTAGTAGCAGTAGTAGTAGTTGTTGTAGTTGTTGTAGTAGTAGTTGTTATTATTGTCATTGCGGTTGTTATTGTGGTAGTAGTTGGAGCAATAGAAGTAGTCATAGGAGTAGTAGTAGTGCCAGTAGTTGTAGTGGTAGTAGGCGTAGGTGTAGGAGTTGGAGCACGAGCAATAGGATTAGTAGTAGTAGGACTTGGAGTAGTTGGTGTAGTAGTTGGAGTTGCAATAGAGGTAGTAGCAGCAGTATTAGTAATAGTTGTACTAGTTATAGTAGTAGTTGCAATAGTTTTCGTAGTAGTAGTTGTTGTAGTTGTAATGGTAGTAGCTGTTGTAATATTAGTAATACTAGTAATAGTAGTTGTTGTAGCAGTAGTAGTAGCAGCAGCGGCAGTAATAGTTGTAGTAAAAGTAGTAGCTACAGTAGTAGTAGTAGCAGTAATAGTAGTAGTAGTAGTATTAGTAGTAGTAGTATTAGTAGTAGTAGTAGTAGTAGCAAAAGTAGAAGTACTAGCAGTTGTAGTTGTAATAGTAGCAGCAGTAGTAATAGTAGTAGTTAGAGTAGTAGTTTTGGTGGTGGTGATGGCGGGACTAGGTGTAGAAGTAGTAGTAATAGTAGCAATAGTATCGTTAGTAGCCGTAGTAACAGTAGTGGTTGTAGTAGTATTAGTAGTAGGAGTACCAATAGAACAAGTCGTAGTAGTAGCAAAAATAGTAGAAGAAGATGTAGGAGTAGTAGTAGTGGCAGTAGTAGAAGTAGCAGCAGCAGCTACAGTAGTAGTAGTTGTTTTAGTAGTAATAGTAGCAGCAGCAGCAGTAGTAGTAGTAGTAATAGTAGTAGTAGGAGTAGTAGTAGCAACAGTAGTAGTAGTGGTGGTGGTAGTAGTATTAATAATAGTTGCAAAACTAGTTGTAGTAGTTGTAGTAGTAGTGATGGTAGGAGAATTAGTAGTAGTAGTTGGAGTAGTAGTAGAAGTATTAGTAGTAGTAGTAGCAGTGACAGTAGTAATAGTTGTTCCAACAGTAGTAGTAGTACTAGTAGCAGTAGTAGAAGTTGTAGTAGCAGTACTAGTAGTGGTAGTAGTAGTAGTAGTAGTAGTAGTAGTAGTGCATGTAATAGTAGTTATAGTAGTAGAAGTAGTAGTAGGATTAGGTGTTGGAGTAGTAGTAGCAGTAGTACTAGTTGTGGTAGTAGCACTAGTAGTTGTTGTTGTTGTAATAGTAGTAGCAGTAGTACTAGTTGTGGTAGTAGCACTAGTAGTTGTTGTTGTAGTAATAGTAGTAGCAGTAGTAGTAGTAGTAGCAACAATAGGAGAAGTAATAGTAGTAGTAGTAGTAATAGGAGGAGGAGTAGTAGTAGTAGTAGCAACAGTATTTGTTGTAGTAGTGGTGGAATTAGTTGTAGTAATTGTAGTATTTGTGGCAGCAGTAGTAGTAGTAGTAGGTGTAGAAGTAGCAGTAGGATTTGGAGTAGGAGTAGTAGTAGTAATAGAAGTAGTAATATTAGTTGTAGGCGTACTAGCAGTTGTTGTAGTTGGAATAGTAGTAGGTGTAGGTGTAGTAGCAGGACTAGGATTATTAGTTGTATTAGTAGGAGCAGGAGTAGGAGTAAGAGCAGTAGGAGTAAGAGTTAGTAGTGGTAAGAGTTGGAGTAGAAGTGGTAGTAGTAGTAGCCACAGTAGATGTTTTAGTAGCAGTAGCAGTAGTAGGAGTGAAAGTAGGAGCAGTTGTAGTAGTAGCAGCAGCTTTGGCTGATGCAGCCATAGTACTAGTAGTAGCAGTTGGAGTAGAAGTAGTCGCTGTTGTACTAGTAACAGAAATAGTTGTAGTAGTTGCCATAGCAACAGTAGCGGTAGCAGAAGTAGAAGCAGCAGTAGTAGTAGTAGTAATTGAAGTAGTAAAAGTTATAGTAGTAATTGTTGTAATAGTAGCAACAGTGGCAGTAGTAGTAGTAGCTATAGTAGTCGTAGTAGAAGCTATAGTTGTAGGTGTAGTAGTGGTAGTAATAGAAGTAATAGTAATATTAGTAATAGTAGTGGTATTAGCAACAGTGGCAACAGTAGTTGTAGCAATAGCAAAAGTTGCAGTAGTTGTACCGGAAGTAGTAGTAGTAGTAGTAGAAATTGCTATAGAAGTAGAAGTAGTAGCAGTAGTTGAAGTGGCAAAAGTAGTACCAATAGTAGTAGGAATGGTAGTAAAAGATGTAGCTATAGTAGTAGTGGTTGTTGTAGCAACAAGTAGCAGTAGTATTAGAAAGAGAACTAGTAGTTGTAGTAGTAGTAATAGTAGCAGCAACAACAACAACAGTAGTAGATTAATACCAGTAGTAGTAGTAGAAGTAGTATTACCAACAGCAGCAACAAAAGTAGTTGTAGTAGTAGCAGTAGCAGTAGCAGTATTAGTAGTTGTAGTAGCAGAAGCAGCAGTCGTAGTAATAGTAGTAGTAGTAATAGAAGCAGGAGTAGAAGTAGTAGCAGTAGTAATAGTAGCAGTAGTTGTAGTTGTAGGAGAAGTAATTGGAGTAGTAGTTGTTGTAATAGCAATCATAGTAGTGGTAGTAGTAGCAGTATAAGCAACAGTAGTTGTAGAGCAGTAATAGTAGTATTAGTAATAGTAGTAATAGTTGTAGTAGTACTGGAAGTAGTGGTAGTAGTTGTAGCATTAGTAGTAGTAGTAGTAGCGGTACAAGTTGGATTAGCAGTAATTATAGCAATAGTATTATTAAGAGTTGTAGTAGTTGCAGTAGCAGGAGTAGGATTAGTAGTAGTAGTTGGAGGAGGAGTAATAGTAGTACTAGTGGTACTAGTCAGAGTAGCAGTATGAGTGGTAATGGGAGCAGTAGTAGTAGTAGTTAGTAGATGTAGAAGGAGTAGCGATAATAGCACTAGTAGGATTAGGCGTTGGAGTGGAAGGAATACCTGTTGGAGCAGTAGTTGTAGCAATAGTTGGAGTAGCTACAGTAGTAGTGGTTGTTGTAGCAGCAGTAGCAGTAGTATTAGAAAGAGAACTAATAGTTGTAGTAGTAGTCATAGTAGCAGCAACAACAACAATAGTAGTAGATTAATAATAGTAGTAGTAGTAGTAGTAGTATTAGCAATAGCAGCAACAAAAGTAGTAGTAGTAGTAGTTGTTGTATTAGTAGTTGTAGTAGCAGAAGCAGCAGTCGCAGTAATAGTAATAGTAGTAGAAGTAGGAGTAGAAGTAGCAGCAGTAGCAATAGTAGCAGCAGTTGTAGTTGTAGGAGAAGTAATTGGAGTAGTAGTTGTTGTAATAGCAATCATAGTAGTGGTAGTAGTAGCAGTATAAGCAACAGTAGTTGTAGAGCAGCAATAGTAGTATTAGTAATAGTACTAATAGTTGTAGTAGTACTAGTAGTAGCGGTAGTAGTCATAGCATTAGTAGTAGTAGTAGTAGCGGTACAAGTAGGATTAGCAGTAATTATAGCAATAGTATTATTAAGAGTTGTAGTAGTTGCAGTAGCAGGAGTAGGATTAGTAGTAGTAGTTGGAGGAGGAGTAATAGTAGTAGTAGTGGTACTAGTCGGAGTAGTAGTATGAGTGGTAATGGGAGCAGTAGTACTAGTAGTTAGTAGATGTAGAAGGAGTAGCAATAATAGCACTAGTAGGATTAGGCGTTGGAGTAGAAGTAGTAGTACTAGTAGGAGCAGTAGTTGTAGCAATAGGATTTGGAGTAGGAGTAGTAGTAGTAATAGAAGTAGTAACATTAGTTGTAGGTGTACTAGCAGTTGTTGTAGTTGGAGTAGTAGTAGGTGTACGTGTAGTAGCAGGACTAGGATTATTAGTTGTATTAGTAGGAGCAGGAGTAGGAGTAAGAGCAGTAGGAGTAAGAGTTAGTAGTGGTAAGAGTTGGAGTAGAAATGGTAGTAGTAGTAGCCACAGCAGATGTTTTAGTAGCAGTAGCAGTAGTAGGAGTGAAAGTAGGAGCAGTTGTAGTAGTAGCAGCAGCTTTGGCTGATGCAGCCATAGTACTAGTAGTAGCAGTTGGAGTAGAAGTAGTCGCTGTTGTACTAGTAACTGAAATAGTAGTAGTAGTTGCCACAACAGTAGCGGTAGCAAAAGTAGAAGCAGCTGTAGTAATAGTAGTAATTGAAGTAGTAAAAGTTATAGTAGTAATTGTTGTAATAGTAGCAATAATGGCAATAGTAGTAGTAGCTATAGTAGTCGTAGTAGAAGCTATAGTTGTAGGTGTGGTAGTGGTAGTAGTAGAAGTAATAGTAATATTTGTAATAGTAGTGGTATTAGCAACAGTGGCAACAGTAGTTGTAGCAATAGTAGAAGTTGCAGTAGTTGTACCGGAAGTAGTAGTAGTAGTAGTAGAAATTGCTATAGTTGTAGAAGTAGTAGCAGTAGTTGAAGTGGCAAAAGTAGTACCAATAGTAGTAGGAATGGTAGTAAAAGATGTAGCTATAGTAGTAGTGGTTGTTGTAGCAGCAAGTAGCAGTAGTATTAGAAAGAGAACTAGTAGTTGTAGTAGTAGTCATAGTAGCAGCAACAACAACAACAGTAGTAGATTAATAACAGTAGTAGTAGTAGAAGTAGTATTACCAACAACAGCAACAAAAGTAGTTGTAGTAGTAGCAGTAGCAGTAGCAGTAGCAGTATTAGTAGTTGTAGTAGCAGAAGCAGCAGTCGTAGTAATAGTAGTAGTAGTAATAGAAGCAGGAGTAGAAGTAGTAGCAGTAGTAATAGTAGCAGTAGTTGTAGTTGTAGGAGAAGTAATTGGAGTAATAGTTGTTGTAATAGCAATCATAGTAGTGGTAGTAGTAGCAGTATAAGCAACAGTAGTTGTAGAGCAGTAATAGTAGTATTACTAATAGTAGTAATAGTTGTAGTAGTACTAGAAGTAGTGGTAGTAGTTGTAGCATTAGTAGTAGTAGTAGTAGCGGTACAAGTAGTATTAGCAGTAATTATAGCAATAGTATTATTAATAGTTGTAGTAGTTACAGTAGCAGGAGTAGGATTAGTAGTAGTAGTTGGAGGAGAAGTAATAGTAGTACTAGTGGTACTAGTCAAAGTAGTAGTATGAGTGGTAATGGGAGCAATAGTAGTAGTAGTTAGTAGATGTAGAAGGAGTAGCGATAATAGCACTAGTAGGATTAGGCGTTGGAGTAGAAGGAATACTAGTAGGAGCAGTAGTTGTAGCAATAGTTGGAGTAGTTACAGTAGTAGTGGTTGTTGTAGCAGCAGTAGCAGTAGTATTAGAAAGAGAACTAGCAGTTGTAGTAGTTGTCATAGTAGCAGCAACAACAACAATAGTAGTAGATTAATAACAGTAGTAGTAGTAGTAGTAGTATTAGCAATAGCAGCAACAAAAGTAGTAGTAGTAGTTGTTGTATTAGTAGTTGTAGTAGCAGAAGCAGCAGTCGTAGTAATAGTAGTAGTAGTAGAAGTAGGAGTAGAAGTAGTAGCAGTAGCAATAGTAGCAGCAGTTGTAGTTGTAGGAGAAGTAATTGGAGTAGTAGTTGTTGTAATAGCAATCATAGTAGTGGTAGTAGTAGCGGTATAAGCAACAGTAGTTGTAGAGCAGTAATAGTAGTATTAGTAATAGTACTAATAGTTGTAGTAGTACTAGTAGTAGCGGTAGTAGTTATAGCATTAGTAGTAGTAGTAGTAGTAGCGGTACAAGTAGGATTAGTAGTAATTATAGCAATATTATTATTAAGAGTTGTAGTAGTTGCAGTAGCAGGACTAGGATTAGTAGTAGTAGTTGGAGGAGGAGTAATAGTAGTAGTAGTGGTACTAGTCGGAGTTGTAGTATGAGTGGTAATGGTAGCAATAGTACTAGTAGTTAGTAGATGCAGAAGGAGTAGAAATAATAGCACTAGTAGGATTAGGCGTTGGAGTAGAAGTAGTAGTACTAGTAGGAGCAGTAGTTGTAGCAATCGTTGGGGTAGAATTTGTAATATTAGTAGTATTTGTAGTAGCAGTAGTAGTAGTAGTGGTAGTAGTAGCAGGAGTAGTTGTAGCAGAATTAGTTGAAGTTGTGGTAGAAATAGTAGTAGTAGTTGTTGTTGTAGCAGTAGTACTACTAGGAATTGTACTAGTAATAGCAGCAACAGCAGCAGCAGTAGTATTAGTAGTTGCAGTATTAGTGCTACTAGGAATTGGTACTACTACTTCTACTACTGCTTCTCCTACTATTTCTGCTACTACTAGTACTACTACTCCTACACGTGTTGCAACTACTCTTGCTACTACCGCTACTGCTAAAACTATTTCTGCTTTAACTATAGCTGCTACTACTAGAACTACTACGACTTCTACTACTACTACTCTTACGACTACTGCTACTTCTACTACTAGTACTAGTACTACTATTACTACTACTACTACTACTGCAACTATTATTACTCCTTCTGCTACTAGTACTATTGCTACTACGACTACTACTACAATAACTAATGCAGCTATTACTATTACTAGTATAGCTACTACTTCTTCTATGATTATTACTACTACAAGTTCTACTACTACCACAACTCCCACAATTTTTACAACTATTACTATTGGTGCTGCTACTGCTATTACGACAATAGCTGCTAATTCTACTGCTACTAATGGTGCCACTGCTACTACTACTACTACTTCGGCCGCCACTACTACTACTACTACCGATACTACTCCTATTGTTGCTGCTATTGTGAATATTACAACTACCACTGCTGCTACTACTCCTATTACTTCTCCTACTGCTACTGCTTCTACAATTATTACTGCTGCTATTATTGCTTCTACTACTACTGCTACTGCTACTACTACTACTACTACTACTATCACTACTACTTTTCTAACTACTACTACTACTCTAACTATTACTACTACTATTGTTGCTACTGTTGCTACTACCCCTACTACTACTACTTATGGTGCTACTACTACTGCTACTACTCCAACTCCTAATACTGTTACGACCGATATAAGTACTACTGCTACTTCTACTACTACTTCTACTACTTCTACTACTTCTCCTACTACTAATACTACTACTACAATGTCGCTCCTTCAACTACAACAGCTACTACTATTACTACTTATACTTCTGTTACTACTGTTACTTCTACAACTACTGCTAGTACTTCCACTACTACTACTATAAACACTACTACTGCTACTCCTATTGCTACTGCTGCTACTGCTATTGCTACTATTACTATTGGAACTCCTACTATTACTCCTCCTATTACAACAACTACTATTACTACACTTTTACAACTACTACTAGTACTTGCTAGTCGTACTACTACCACTTCTGTAACCACTACTGCTACTACTGCTACTATTGCCATAAATGCTGCTGCCACAATTGCAAGTCCTACTACCATAACTTCTACTACTACTACTGCTACTCCAACTGAAACTGCTACTACTACTACTACTACAAAAACTACTACTATTACTGCTTCGGCTACCACAACTCCTAATACTATTGCTAGTACTACTATGTGTACTACTACTATTGTTACTACTGCTACTACTACCACTACTCCTCCTACTCCTACTACTACTAATACTACTATAACTACTACTACTATTGCAACATGTATAACAACTATCGCTACTATTACTATTGCTACTGTCACTACTGCTACTCCTACTACTACGACTGCAACTACTACCACTACTTGAGTTACAACTACTGCAACTACTACTACTACTACTACTATTACTCCTACAGCTACTACTAATAATACTGCCAATACTACTGCTTCTACTATTGCTATTACTACTTCTGCTAATACTACCACTACTACTACTACACTACTACAACTACTACTACTACCACTACTACTACTACTCTCACTCCTACAACTACCACCACTACGACTACTCCTACTACTACAACTACTGATAATACTACTGCTGCTGCACTAACTACTACTACTATAGTACTATTACAATAACTACTACTACTATAGTACTATTACAATAACTACTACTATTACTACTACTGCTCCTACAATCATTACAAGTACCACTACTCCTGCTGCTATAACTAATGTTACTACTACTCCTACTACTACTATGGCTACTACTCCTACAACTACTACTACTATTGCGACTACTAGTTCTACTACTGCTACTCTGCTCCTACTACTACTATAGCTACTATGACTACTACCGCTAATACTACTACTACTTATGCTAGTACCACTGCCACTCCTACTACTTCTCCTACTAATGTTGTTGCTGCTACTACTATTGCTACTACTACCACTACAACAAGAACAATAACAACTACTGCTACTATTACTACTACTAATACCACTATTGCTACTGCTATTGCTACAACTTTTGCTCCTGCAACTAATGCTACTGCTACTATGGCTTCTGCTGCTACTACTACTACTACTATTGGGACTACAAAATCTAATACTACTACAACTTCTGCCATGAATACTACTACTACTACTACGAATACTAGTGGCAGTAGTTGTAGTCGTTGAAATAGAAGCAGTAGTAGTAGTAGCAGTGATAATAGTAGTAGGAATAGTAGAAGTTGTAGTTGTAGTTGTAGTGGTAGTTGTTATTATCATAGTAGTAGTAGTAGTAGTAGTAGTAGTAGTAGTAGTAGTAGTAGTAGCAGTAGGAGTAATAGTAGTGGTGGTAGTAGTAGTAGTAGTAGTAGAAGTCGTACTAGTAGCAGTAGTAGTATTAGCAGCAGCAGTAGTAGGAGTGGTAGTAGCAGCAGTAGCGGCAGTAGTAGGAGTCGTAGTATTAGTAGCAGTACTAGTACTAGGAACAGCAGCAATAGCAGCAACAACTGTAGTAGAAGTAGTATTAGTAGTAGTAGCAGTAGCAGTAGCTATAGCAACAGCAGTAGTAGTAGTACTAGGAGTAGTGGTAGTAGTAGTAGAAGAAGTAGTAGTAGTAATAGTAGTACTAGGAGTAGTCGTAGTAGTAGTAGAAGTAGTAGTAGTAGTAGGGTAGGAGTTGCAGTAGTAGTACCACTAGTTGCAGTTGTAGTAGTACGAGTAGTAGTAACGATGGTGGCGGTTGTAGTAAAAGTAGTAGTAGTAGTAGTAGTGGTAATAGTAGGAGTAGTAGTAGCGGTAGTAGTAGTAGTAGTCATACTTGTGGTAGTTCTGGTAGTCGTATTAGTAGTAGTAGTTGTTGTAGTAAGAGTATTTGGAGTAGTTGTACTAGTAGCAGTTGTAGTTGTAGTAGTAGTTATTATTGTTATTATTGTTGCAGTAGTAGCAGTACTAGTCGAGGTTGTTGTAGTTGCAGTTGGAGTATTAGGAGGAGGAGGAGGAGGAGGAGGAGTATCAGTGGCTGTTGCAACGACAGTAGTCGTAGCAGAAGTAGTTATAGTAGTAGTAGTAACAACAGCAATAACAATAGTAGCAGTAGTAGTAGTCTTAGTAGTAGTAGCTATCGCAGCTATAGCTATGGCAGCAGCAGCAGTAGTAACAGGAGTAGTAGAAGTACTAGTAGTAGTAGTAGTAGTAGCAGTAGTAGAATTAGTAGTAGTAGAATTAGTAGTAGTAGTAGTAGTAGTAGTAGTAGTAGTAGTAGTAGTAGTAGTAGTAGTAGTAGTGGTAGCAGTAGTTAGGGTAGTAATACTTGTAGTAACAGCAGTTACATTAGTAACTGAAGTAGCAGTAGCACTAGTAGTAATAGTAGTTGTAGTACTATTAGCAGTAGTCATAATAGTAGCAGTAGGAGTAGAAGTTATAATAGTAGTAGTAGTAGTGGTAGTAGTTGTTGTAGCAGCAGCAATAGTTGTGGTAGTAGTAGTCATAATTGTAGCAGTATGAGTAATAGTTATAATAGTAGTAGTAGTCGAGGTAGTAGTAGTAGTCCCAGCAGCAACAGCAACAGCAACAGTAGTAGTGGTAGTAGTAGTAATAGTAGTAGTAGTACTAGTAATAGTAATAGTAGCAGTAGCAGTCATTGTTAAAGCTATAGTATTAGTAGTAGAAGAAGTAGTACTAGTAGTAGTATCGTAGCAACAGTAGCAACAGTAGTAGCAGTAGCAGTATCAGTAGCAGCAGTAGTAGTATCAGTAGAAGCAACAATAGTAGTAGTAGTTGTTATTGTAGATGCAGAATCAACTATAGCAGTAGTAGTTGTTGTAAAAGTAGTAGTAGCAGTAATAATAGTGGTAGTAGTTGTAGTAGTAGTAGTAGTCATAGTGGTAATAGCAGTAGCAGTAGTAGTAGCAGTTGTAATATTAGTACTAGCAGTAGTAGTGGATGTAGTTGCAGCAGTTGCAGTAGTACTGGTAATTGTAGCTGTAGAAGCTAAAGTCGTAGGAGCAGTAGTGTTACTGGTAGAAGTAATAGTTGTAGAAGTAGCAAGAGTCATAATCGTATTAGTTCTAGCAGTGGTAGTAGTAGAAGTAGTTGCTGTAGTAATAGTAGAAGTAATTGAAGTAGTAGTAGTTGTAGTAGTAGTTGCAATAGTAGTAGTAGTACTACTAGTAATGGTAGTAGTAGTATTGGTTCAAGCAGTTGTAGTAATAGCAGAAGTAGTAGTAGTGGAAGTAGCAGCAGGAGGAGTAGTAGTAGTAGTAGATGGGATAGTAGTAGTTGCAGCAGTAGAAGTAGTAGAAGTAGCAGTAGCAGCAGCATCAGCAGCAGTGGTAGTTGTTGTAGTAGCAGTAGTAGCAGTAATTGTAGCACGAGCCATAGTGGCAGAAGTAGCAGTAGTAGTAGCAAAAGTAGATGCAATAGTAGTAGTAGTCGTAGAAAAAGTGATAGTAGTAGTAGTAGTAGTTGTTGTTGTTGTTGTTGTAGTAGCACTAGTAGTTGTAGTAGTAGTAGCAATACTTGTAGCCATTGTCGTAGTAGGAGGAGCAACAGTAGTTGGAGTAGCAGTAGTAGTAGCTATAGAAGTAGCAGTTGTAGGAGTAGTCACAGTTCTAGTAGTGGTAGCATTTGGAGTAGCAGGATTAGTTGTAGTAGTAGTACTTGGACTAGGAATAGAGATAGTAGTAGTAGTTGTTGTAATAGAAGTAGCAGCAATAATAGTAGTAGTAGTAGTAATAGTTGTTGTTGTTGTTGTTGTTGTTATTGTTGTTGATGTTGTAGTAGGAGTAGTGTTGGAGTAGCGGTAGTAGTTGGTGTAGTAGTGGTAGAAGTACTAGTAGCGGGAGTAGTAGTAGTAGTAGTAATAGTAGTAGTAGTAGTAGTAGTAGTAGTAGTAGTAGTAGTAGTAGTAGTAGTAGTAGTAGTAATCATAGTAGTTGTAGTAGTAGTAGTAGTAGTACAAGTAGTAGAAGTAGTAGTTGTGGTTCTTGTTGTAGTAGTGGTAGGCGCAGTAGTAGTAGTAGTTGTAGTGGTAGTAGTAGTAAAAGTAGTAGTAATAGTTGTTGTAGTAGTAGTAGTTGTAGTAGCAGTAGTAGTGGTTGTTCTTGTTGTTGTTTTAGTAGTAGTACTAGAAGTAGTAGTAGTTATTGTAGTAGTAGTAGTAGCAGCAGCTGCTGCTGCAATAGCTGTAGTAGTAGTAGTAGTAGTAGTAGTAGTAGTAACAACAATTGTCCCAATAATAGCAGCAGCAGCAGTAGTGGTAGTCACAACAACAGCTACAGTAGCAATGGTGGTAGCAATAGCAGTAGAATTAGTGGTTATTGTAGTAGTAGTAGTTGTTGTGGCATTAGCAGTCGTAGTAGTTTTATTAGTAGAAGCAGTAGTGGAAGTAGAAGTAATAGTTTTTGTGGTAGTAGTATTTGTAGTAGTAGTACTAGTAGCAGTAATGGCAATAATAGGAGTGGTAGTAGTTGTTGTAGTTGCAGTAGTAGCAGTAAGAGTAGAAGCAGTAGTAGTAGTAATAGAAGTAGTATTAGTAGTAGTACAAGTAGTAGTAGCAATAGGACTAGTAGTACGCGTAGTATTAGTATTGGTAAATGTAGTAGTAGTGGTAGAAGTTGGAGTAGAAGTAGTAGTAGAAGTAGTAGTTGTAGTCGTAGTAGTTGTAGCAGTAGAAGGAGTAGTAGTAGCCCTAGTAGGAGTAAGGGTAGCAATAGTAATGGCAGGAGTAGTGGTAGAAATAGTAGTAGTAGTAGTAATAGCAGCAACTGCAGCAACACAATAGTCATAGTAGTTGTAGTAGTAGTAAAAGTAGTAGTAGTTGTAGTTTTATTAGTAGTAGTAGTAGTAGTTATTGTTGTTGTAGTAGTAGCAGGACTCCTAGTAGTAGCAGTTGTACTAGTAGAGTAGTAGTTGTTGTAGTAGAAGTAGGAGTAGTAGTAGTTGTTGTTGTAGTTGGAGTAGGAGTAGGAGTAGTAGTGTTGTAGTAGTCGTAGGAGTAAGAGTACGAGTAGACAGAGCAATAGTAGGAGTAGTAGCACTAGTAGTTGTATTAGCAAAAGTAGTTGCAATAGTAGGTGAAATAGTAGTTGTAGTAGTAGGAGTACGAGTAGTAGTAGTAGTACTAGAAGTAGTAGTAGGAATAGTGGTTGTAGGAGTATTAGTAGTAGCAGTTGTACTAGTAGAGTAGTAGTTGTTGTTATGGTAAGAGTAGTAGTTGTTGTTGTAGTGGGAGTAGGAGTAGGAGTAGTAGTTGTTGTATTAGGAGTAGGAGTAGCAGTATTAGGAGTAGGAGTAGGAGTTGTAGTTCTAAAAGTAGAAGAAGCAGCAGTAGTAGAAGAAGTAGCAGTAGTAGTACTAGTAATGGTTGTTGTGGTAGTGGCAGCAATTGCAGTTGTACTTATAGTTGTAGTAGTAGTAGTTGTTATAGCATTGGTGGTAGTATTAGTAGTAGGAGTAGTGGTAATAGTAGTAGAAGTAGTAGTAGTAATAGTTGTAGCTTCAATAGTAGTAGTTGTACTATTGTTAGTTGTAGTAGTAGTAGTAGGAGTTGGAGTAAGAGTAAGGTTAATAGTAGTAGTTGTCGTAGTAGTAGCAGTAGTAGCAGTAAGAGTAGTAGAAGTACGAGTAGCAATAGTAGTAGTAGGAGTACGAGTAGTAGTAGTAGTAGTAGCAGGAGTGGGAGTAGGATTAGGAGAAGTAGAGGTTGCAGCAGCAGTAGAAGTATTAGAAGTAATAGTTAGTTGTTGTAGTAGCATTAGGCGTTGTATTAGTTGTATTACGAGTCAGAATAGTAGGAGTAGGAGTAGCAGTAGTTGGAGTCGTATACGTAGTCGTAGTTGTAGTTGTAGGAGCAGCAGTAGGGGTACTTGTAGCAGTAGTAGGGGTAAGATTAGTAGTAGCAGTAGTAGTAGGAGTAGGAGTAGTAATAGTAGCAGTAGTAGTAATTATTGTAGTAGAAGTATTAGAGTAGTAGGAGTACGAGTAGGAGTATTAGGAGTTGTAGTAGTTGGAGTAGTGGTAATAGTAGTAGTTGTTGTTGTAGGAGTAGAAGCAGTAGTTGCAGCAGAAGTATTAGTAATAGCTGCAGTAGTAATAGCAGCAATAGCAGTCTTAGTAGCAGCAGCAGCAGTAGTTGTTGTAGTAGCTAGGGGTGAGCAAAACTAGTTTATCGTACCAGTTTTAGACATTTTAGAATCGGAACTGGATTTCGGTTGTTAAAAAATTAAGAACTGGAACCGTATCAGTTTAGATAAAGAACCGATTTTTTCAGTTCCAATTCTAAACCTGTTCTAAATCAGTTCTAAAACTGAAATACCAATTTGAAATTATGAATTTTAAAATCTATATTTTATATTATAATCTTATAAAATGTTAATTTTAAATACACTAACAACTATGATTCCTACCTAACCAAATATAAACAATAAGCATTTCCTGCGGCAGTAATAGCAACCATTGTTTTTACCAAAAAATAAAGAAATAACAACCATTGAGCCAAAAATTGAATTGCAAGTAAATACAACTAACCAGCTTTTCCAACAATTCAAATGGTTTCTTAAAAACTTAAAAGACAAGATCACCAAAATAGAAGTAATAGTAGTATCATAGTTGAGCCAATATCAGAGGACAGACGGATTATGCACTATGCACTTATGCAGTGCAGCAGACCAGCAGACAGCAGTAGTAGATCATCCTTGCTAAGTTGCCATGACTTCAGAAGTTCAGATGTCTTCACCTTGTCCTCATTTCTTCCTGCCATTTGCTCTTTCAATTGGCTTAGCACTTAGCAGTAAGCAATACAAGAAAATGGGATATCAGTCTAGAGTCAGACATCTTTGCTGACAGCAGATAAATAAACCATGCTGGCAAAAGCAGAAACATAGTCTAGGCATATGATTCTCCAGTTATAGAATACTAGAGTCAGATATCTTTGCTGGCAGGTTTATAGGGATGCAGATAAGAAATATAAAAAAATGGGATGTCAGTCTAGAGTTAGACATCTTTGCTGATAGCCTGGCAAGTTCACAAACTCTGCTAGCAAAAGCAGGAATATAGTGCCCATTGCCCAGCATATGATCTTCCAATTATAAAGAATTCATTCTCCACATATACTGGGTGTTCAGTGAAAAATACCTGAGAGCATAAGATAGTAAGACACAGAAAATTACTATAATGTAAATCCAAAAAGAAAAAAGAAGTAATAATGCTTGGAAATCCATGCTGAAAGAGATCTATATACCTGAGGAAATCAATAGTCAGACATCTTTGATGGCTGATTCATTGGAAATGGCACCATGTTTAGTATCTTATCCTTCTGGACCTTCTCAGATCTCAGTGATGGGATGCCACCAATTTATGCCATGCAAAAAGATATATATATACCTGAAAAAAATCAACAGTCAGACATCTTTACTAGCAGATTCATAGGCAATGCAGTTAAGCAATACAAGAAGGTGAGATGGCACCATGTTCAGTATCTTATCCTTTTGGACCTTCTCAGTTCTCAGTGATGGGATGCCACCAATCCATGTCATGTAGAAAGAGTCAGACATCTTTGCTGGCAGATTCATAGGATTGCAGATAAATTTTGTTTAGATATTTTCAGATCTGTTTCTGAAGTTGAGCCAGTATCAGAGGGATTATGCAGTGTAGCAGACTAGCAGTAGTAGATCATCCTTGCCATGGCTTGAGATGTCTTCACTTTGTCCTCTTTTCTTCCTTGCATTTGCTCTTTCAATTGGCTTAGCAGTTAGCATTCAATATGTGTAAGTTTGGCAATAATTTTGTAATCAAAATCAACAGTTAGAGAATAGAGATTAGAAAATACTAGAGTCAAATATCTTTGCTGGCAGGTTCATAGGGATGCATATAAGCAATATAAGAAAATGGGATGTCAGTCTTGAGTTAGACATCTTTGCTGAGTGGTTCATAGGGACACAGATAAACAAACCAATAAAGCATGCTGGCAAAAGCAAGAATATAGTGCCCAACATATGATCTTCTAGTTATAAAGAAGTCATTCTCCACATACACTGGGTGCTCAGTGAAAATTTTCTGAGTGCATAAGACATAGATAATTAGTATAATATAAATCCAAAAGGAACAAAAAAGTTCTAATACTTGGAAATCCATGCAAAAAGAGATGTGTATACCTGAAGAAATCAACAGTTAGACATATTTGCTAGTAGATTCATAGGAAATGGCACCATGTTCATTATCTTATCCTTCTAGACCTTCTCTGTTCTCAGTGATGGGATGTCATCAATCCATGCCATGCAGAAAGAGATATATAGTTATATTATTCAGTCAGTAGAGCAGCATAATAAATTTAAGTAAATTAAAGAGAGAGTTGGGTAATATAACAAGATGTCGAGATTAAATTAAAGAACAAAAATGAAGAATGAAGTGCTAACCTTTAAATATGACATTCCCAAAATTACATGCATCAAGAAAGAAAATTAATCATCAATTGAGATTATTGTTTCCATTTTGCTCATCATTTCTGCAATTATAAAGATAAAACATGTGAAACATATAGCATAAGTATTAAAATCAATAATTAATTTCTATAGAAATAATACAATGAATAAGTAATTTTTACCTGCAGATATTTTTTCAATTTCATCAAGTGTCTCCTTAATATTAATAGAAGAGCTAGTAGAATACAACCAATCTTGTGTACAAATAAGAACTTCCACCATTTTTGCAGATAGAGAACTTCAAAATTGAACAAGAACTCGACCTCCTGTACTAAAAGTTGACTCCGAAGCAACGATAGATATGGGCATAGCAAGCACATCTTTAACCATCATGGAAAGAACTGGATACCTACCACTATTTGCCTTCAACCATAGAAGAATATCAAAATCTTCTACCTCATCTTTACGTTCCTCCTCCAAATACTTATTCAATTCTGTTTTGCAGGTGGAAGTCTTCTATTTTGCTTTTGCTTTTCTCAATTCATCTTGAGCTAGCTGAAGTACATTAAGATTATTTGTTCCAATAGCATTCCTTTCTTTTATCTGTTCAACTCCTACAACTCTATGGGAAGAAGATGATGATTTTTCTGTAGATGAATATTCTTGAAAAAGTCTATCCAAAACAGCCTTCACTTTACACTTCAACTCAATGACATTTTCATCTCATAACTTTCTTCAACCATCCAATCTACACTCTCCAACTTTAACCTACGATCAAGCATAGAAGCAATAAATAGAATAATATTAAGCTTTTCAACATTTGCCCAATATTTATCATATTTCGTCTTTATCTTAAAAGCCATAGTACTGAAGTAGAAGTCATCTGATTCAGAAAATTTCTCGATCATCATGCTAATTCCATACATGCTTTGCATATATATATATTTCTTGTAACATAAGAAGAACCAGATATGTTTAAGGTAACATCATAAAATACTTGCAAAAAAGGTAATAAAGCTCGATCAACATCCCAATCTGCATGTGTTGGTGAACCCTGTGATTTTCCCTTCATTAGCTCCTCTGCATATTCCGAATCTTGGATCTCCAATAATTCAAAAGCTTTCTAAAATTTGAAAGCAACATCAAGAATTAGATGTGTAGAGTTCCATCTAGTTTCAACATCAAGACAAAACCAAACTTTTGCATTCTATTTTTTCTTTTCTTCACAACAAGCTTGAACCTCTGTGCTCTTGCTGGTGATGATCTCACATATTTAACTACAAACTAAATTCTAGCCATAGAGTCATTTAAATCTTCAAGTCCTTCTTTAACAATTAGACTCAGGAGATGTGCACAGCATTTGACATGCAAATACTCACCATTAAGTACATGACCTTTCCAACTATCAATCCTCTTCCTCAGGTACTGAACTCCAACATCATTAGAAGATGCATTATCTAGAGTAATTGTGAAAACCTTATCTATGCCCCAATCAAGTAAGCACAATTCCAATGTTTTACCAATTACCATATCAGCATGACTTGAAATAGAACAAAAGTTTTAAATTTTTTTTAAAGCTTCCAATCATCATTAATATAGTGAGCAGTCACATTCATGTAGCCCAAGTTTTGGCATGATGTCCAACAATCAGTTGTGATACTCACTCTTTGCTTTAACTTGCTAACAAAGTATTTCAATTTTTTCTTTTCCTCCAGAAATATTTTGAAACAATCTCTAGCAATAGTAAATTGAGAAGGAACAACAAATTTAGGTTGCAATGTAGAGGTATAGAATCTAAACCCTTCACCCTCAACATGTTTGAAAGACAGTTCATCAAGAATCAAATATTTATCTAATGCAATTCTACATGCTTCCTGATTAAAATTCCATGTAACAAGTGTGCATGCTTGTGTGCCACCACTATCATCACTCACTGATTGAAAGGCTAAAGCTTTTTATTTTTTCACCTCCATGTTTGGAAGATAATCTCTGCATCTACTTAAGTGAGTACTTAAACCACTTGTTCCATAACTAGAAGAGCAAGAAAGGAGACTTCCACAGTAATTACATTAGGCTTTATCCTGGTAACCATCTTCGTTGGAATCTAGTTTAGAAAAATGGTCCCACACCCATGAACTATTTTTTCTCACATTCCAAGCTTTCTGATTTGTTTTATTTATCGTTGAAGTTACATCTTGAGCTTCACTTGCCTTCTCACCAAAATTTTGATTTGCACATAAATATTTTATATTTGAAGCATTCATACATGTATTTTCATCAGTGATTTCTCTGCTGAAGTCCATCTAAAATAGAATAAAGAAGATAAATGACCAATTGACCAAGCAATCAAGCATGCAAGTAATATAGTTCCTAGTAGAACTATAGGATAGACCAATCCAGCATGAAATTCTAAGAAATGGACAAACGTAATACCTAATTCATAGAACTGACACAATTAGCCACGCTGTAGTAGGAAAATCCCCCGAACAAGTTGAAATTCAGCTCCCAGTCTCCAAATTTCTCAGAAAACTCACAAAAAATTGAATCCAACATTAGTAAAAATCAGGAATCAGAGAAGAGCTGGTACTTCATACTTGGTAAAGTTGAGAGAGGGGGCATACCATAGTAGATCGCTGCTCTGGCGATTGGCAGAGGAGAAATCGGAGCAAGTGGCGATGAGATCGAAGATGCAAGGACCTAGGGTTAGTGTTTTGAACTCTTGACCTTTGAGAATGAGGAGAAATCAGACCAAAAGGTGTGGTGGGTGACAATCGGCAAGATCGGAGATGCTGGGACCTAGGGCTAGGGTTTGAGCCTTTGATAATAAGAAATCAAAGCATGCAATGGTGAGATTAGAGATGCAAGGACCTCGAGCTAGGGTTTGAGCCTTTGAAAATGAGAAATCAAAGCATGCGATGGGGATATCGGAGATGCAGGGAACTAGGGTTAGGTTTTGAGCCATTGAGAATAAGAAATTGGAGTAAGTGGCAATGAGGTCAGAGATGCAGGGACCTAGGGTTAGGGTTTTGAACTCTCAACCTTTGAGAATGAGAAGAGAAATTGGAGCAAAAGGCACAGGGGCAGCAACCGGCAATATCAGAGATGTATGGACTTAGGGCTAAGGTTTGAGCCTTTGAGAACGAGAAATCGAAGCATGCGACAATGAGATCGGAGATGCAGGGACCTAGGGTTAGGGTTTTGAATTCTCGACCTTTGAGAATGAGAAGAGAAATTGGAGCACAAGATGCAGTGGGCGACGATCGGTGAGATCGGAGATGCAAGGACTAGGTTTAGGGTTTGAGCTTTTGAAAATGTGAAATCAGAGAAAGTGGCAACGAGATCAGAGATGCAGGGACCTATGGTTAGGGTTTCAAACTCTTTAACTTTGAGAATAAGAAGAGAAATCAGAGCGAAAGGCACAACAGGCGGTGATCGGCGAGATCGGAGATGCAGGGACCTAGAGTTTGGGTTTGAGCCTTTGAGAATGAGAAATTGAAGCACACAACGGTGAGATCGAAGATGCAGGGACCTAGGGCTAGGTTTTGAGACTTTGAGAATGAGAAATCAGAGCAAGTGATGGGCCTAGCGATGACCAGCAAGGGCGAGGGTGAGGCGGCATCGCTGCGAGTGTGGGGTCAAGGGCGAGGCAGCGTCACTGCGAGTGCAGGAATTAGGGTTAGGGTTCAGTTAAATATGTATATATAGGGGTATAATCGGTATGGTTCTGGTTCACTGATTTTTCATATAATCTAGAGTCAGAACTGGAATTAGTTTTCCAATTTTGTTAAATTTAAGAACCAAAACTGTACCAATTTATTTGAGAACCAGTTTTTCGATATGGTTCTCAATCTGTATGACTCGATATACCGATTTTTCTATTTTTTTGCTCAGCCCTAGTAGTAGCAATAATAGTAGAAGCAACAATAGTAGTAGCAGTAGAAGTAAAAGCAGCAGCAGCAGTAGTAGTAGTATAGTAGTAATAAAAATAATAGTAGCAGTAGTAGCAGGAGGAGGAGAAGTCGTAGTAGTAGTAAGAGAAGTAGTTCGAGTAGCGATAGCGGAAGTAGTAGTAGTACAAGTAGCAGTAGTAGCAATAGTAGTTATTGTGGTAGTGGTGGTAGTAGCAACAGCAGTAGTAGTTGTTGTTGTTGTAGCACTACTAGGAGTATCAGTAGTTGTTCTGGTAGTAGCAGTAGCAGCAATTGTAGTTCTAGGAGAAATAGTAGCAATTGTTGTTGTTGTTATAGTTGTAGTTGTTGTTGTTGTTGTTGTTGTTGTTTTAGTAGTAGTAATAGTAGTAGTATTATTATTATTATTATTATTATTATTATTATTATATTATTATTATTAGTAGTAGTAGTAGTAGTAGTACTAGTAGTAGTAGTGGTGGTGCTGCTAGTAGTAGTAGTAGCAGTAGTAGTAGTAGTAGTAGTAGTAGTCGAAGCAATACTAGTAGTAGTAGTAGTAATAGAATCATCAACAGTAGTAGTAGTAGCAATAGTAACAAAAGTAATAATAGCAGCAGTAGTAGTAGGGGAAGTAGTAGTAGTAGAACAGTAGTAGCAGAAGTAGTATGAGAAGTAATTAGAGTAACAATAACAGTAGTAATAGTAGCAGTACTAGCCGTAGTAGTAGTTGTGGTAGTAGTAGTAGGAGTAGTAGCAGAAGTCGCAGTAGTAGTAGTAGTAGTTGTTGTTGTTGTAGTAGTAGTTGTTGTAAAAGTAGTACTATTTGTAGCAATAGTAGTAATAGTTGTAGTAGTAGTAGCAGCAGCAGTAATAGTAGAAGAATAAGAAGTAGTAGTAGCTACCATAACAGTAGTAGCAATAGTAGTATTAGTAGTTACAGCAGGAGTAGCAGCAACAGTAGCTGTATTAGTTGTAGTAGTAGTAATTGAAGAAGTAGAAGTAGTAGCAGCTGTAGCAACAGAGGTAGTAGTAACAATAGTAGTAGAGGTAGAAGTGGTAGTAGTAGTAATTGTAGTAGTAGTGGTAGTAGTAGTAATAACAATACTAGTAGTAGTAGGAGTAGTTGTAGCAATAGTAGCAGCAGTACTAGCAGTAGGATCAGCAGTATCAGTTGTTGTAGAAGTAGTAATAGTAGTAGTAGTAGCTGTAGCAGTAGTAGAAGTAGTAGTAGTAGCAGTAGTAGTAGTAGCAGCAGTAGTAGTTTGTAGTAGTTGTGGTAGCAGTAGTAATAGTCGCAGTAGTAGCAGTAGCAGAAGTAGTAACAGTAGAAGTAGTAGCACTAGTACTAGTAGCAATAGTAGTAGTAGTAGTACCAATAGTAGTACTAGTTGCAGTATTAGCAATAGCATGAGTAGTGGTAGTAGTAGCAGTAGGAAGAGTATTAGTTGTAGTAGTAGTAGGAGTAGCAATGGTAGTAACAGTTGTAGAAGTAGCCGCATTTGTAGTAGTAGTAGTAGTCATGGTGGTGGCAGTAGTAACAGTGGTAGTAGTATTAGCCGCAGTAGTAGTAGTACTTGTGCTACTACTACTACTACCCCTACTACTACTACAACTACTACACCTACTACGACTACTATTACTACTATTACTACTATTAATACTATTACTACTACTACTGATACTACTACTCCGACTCCAGCTACTGCAACCACTAATACTGAGAGTAATATTACTACTACTACGACTACAACTATTACTACTACAACAACAACTACTACTGCTACTATTGCTGCTACTACTCCTACTAATACTAATAATACTACAATTACTAAAACAACTCCTACTAATTGCACTACTTGTGGAACAGTAATAACTACTACTCTTTCCATTGCTGCTACTACTAGTACAATTGATGCTACTACTACTCCTACAGTTGCTACTACTACTTCTAATACTACTTCTACTCCAACTCCTACTCCTACTCCTACTACTCCTACTCTGACTACAACTACGCATACTAGTACTTCTACCACTAATGTTGCTAATAGTAGTATTAGTGGTAATATTAGTAGTAGTAGTATTAGTAGCAACAGTAGCAGCAGTAGTAGTAGGAATTAGAGTTGGTGTAGTAGTAGGAGTAGGAGTTGGAATAGTAGTAGAAGTAGTAGTAGAAGTAGCAATAGTTGTAGTTGTAGTAGTAGTCAGAGTAGTAGTAACCATAGAAGTAGTAATATTAGTGGTAGTAGTTGTTGTTATAGCAGCAGTAGTAGCAACATTAGTGGTAGTAGTCGTAATAGTAGAAGTACTCGTAGTAGTTGTAGTAACTGAAGTAGTAGTTGTGACAGCAGCAACAATATTATTAGTAGTAGTAGGAGTCTTAGGAGTAGTAGTAGTACTTGGAATAGTAGCCGTATTAGGAGGAGTAGTAGTAGTAATAGTAGTAGTAGTGGTGATAGTAGAAGTAACAGTAGTATTAGTACGAGCAGTAGTAGCAGTAATAGTCTTACTAGTATTAGTAGTAGTGGTGGTAGAAAGAGTAGTAGTAGAGTAGTCGTAGTAGTAGTACTAGTAGTAGTAGCAGTAGTAGTAGTAGTACTAGTAGGAAAAGTAGTAATAGTAGAAGTATTAGAAGTTGGTGAAGTAGTAGTTGAGGTAGTAGCTATAATAGTAATAGCATTATTCGTAGTACCAGCAGTAGTCGTAGTATCAGAAGTAGTAGTAGTAACGGTAATAGTAGTAGTAGTAGTAATGGTAGTAGCATTAGTAGTAGTAGTAGTAGTGGTTGTAGTAGTAGCAGTTGTAGCAATAGTAGAAGGAGGAGTAGTAGTAGAAGGAGCATTAGTAGTAGTGGAAGGAGGAGTAGTAGTAGTAGGAGGAGGAGGGGGAGGAGCTGTAGTAGTAGTTGTAGCAGTAGTAGCAGTAACAATAATAATAGTAGGAGGAGATGAGTAGTAGTTGTTGTTGTTATTATAGGAGATGTAATAGTAGTAGTAGTATTTATTATAGTATCACTAGAATTAACAATTGTAGTAATAGTTGAATTAGTAATAGAAGCAGTTGTAGCAATAGCTATATAAGCAGCAACAGTAGTAGTAGTTGTAATATTAGTAGAAGAAGTAGCTGTAGTAGCAATAGTAGTTGTTGTAGAAATAATAGTAGTGTTAGTAGCAGCAGCAGCAATTGTTGCAGTTGTAGTAGCAACAATAGTAGCAGTAGCCGTGGAAGTAGTAGCAGTAGTAATAGTAGTCGTTGAAGTAGTAGCACTAGTAACCGTAATAATAGCAATAGTAGTAGTAGCGAAAGTTGCTACAGCAACAGCAGTAGTAGTAGTAGATGCAGTAGCAGTGGTTCTGCTAGTAGTATTAGTGGCAATAGTAGTAGTAGTAGCAATAGTAGCAGTAGTAGTAACAGCAGAATTACTACTACTAATCCTACTCCTACTTGTGCTACTACTACTATTCCTACACCTACTACTACCACTTCTCTTATGCCTACTACTACTGCTACCACTTCTACTGCTACTATTGCTATTATTACTACCTCTACACCTATTCCTACTCTTGCCACAACTACTACTACTCGTGCTCCTACTACAGGTACGCCTAACCCTGCTATTGTTGCAGTTGCTATGACAACTTCTACTACAGCTACTGTTGCTGCTGCCGTTGCCAGTTCTATTGCTACTCCTACTACTGCTACTCCTAACAACTACTACCTCTTCTACTACTACTACTACGACTACTTCTACTACAACAACTACTCGACGACTTCTACTACTAATACTAACACAATTACAACTACTTCTACAACTGCTGCTACTGCTACTACTACTACTACTCCAACTACTAGCACTACTATTACTATTACTGTTACTACTACTACTACCACCATTACTACTGCTACTACTACTATGACTACTACTCTAAATAATAATACTACTACTGCTGCTGCTACTACTACTACTCCAAGTCGTACTATTAATACTACAACTACTAGTACTAAATTACTACTACCGTAGCTACCGTTATTTCTACAACAACTACTACAACTACTAGTACTAGTACTACTAATACTACTATTGCCACTACTACTACTACTACTACTACTACAACTACAACTATTACTCCTATGGCTACTACTACTGCTACTACTATAGCTATTGCTATAACTACAACTACTACATCTACTAGTACTACTGCTACTACTACTACTACAACTACTACAACTACTACAACTACAACTCCTTCCGCTACTACTACTGCTACTACTACTACTACTCCTACTACAACCACTACTACTGCTACTATTACTGCAACAATCACCACTACTACTGCTACTAATACTACTTCAACTATTACTCCTTCTACTACTGCTGATGTTGCTACTATTGTTACTACAACTATAACTACTATTACTACTGCTTCTACTACTACTATTACTGCAACTGCTGCTGCTATTACTACTACAGCTACTGCTACTACTACTACTACTACTACCCCTACTATTGCTACCACTACTATTACCACTACTGCTGCTATAACTATGGCTACTACTACTACTACTACTACTACTACTATTACTACTTCAGCTACTACTACGGCGGCTACTGGTACAGCTACCACCACTACTACTACTAGAACTACTGTTGTTGTTGTTGCAACTACTAATACAACTTCTCTTACTACTACTAATACAGCTTCTACTACTGCGACTGCTACTACTACTTCTTCTAAAACTTGCACAACAACTACTATTGTTATTGTTGCTACTACTACAACTACTACTACTATTGTTGTTGCTGTTGCTACAACAACTACTACTACTTCTGTTGCTATTACTACAGCTACTAGTACTACTACTTCTATTACTACTATTACTACTACTTCTAGTACTACTATTACTACTATAACTACTACTACTAGAATTACTACAATTACAACAACTACAACAAATTTTACAACAATTACAATTACTACTGCTACTACTACTACTACTTTTACCACAACTATTACTTCTACTACTACTGTTGCTGTTCGTACGATCACTACTACTACTGCTGCTGCTGATGCTACGGCTACTACTGCTGCTACTACTATAACTATTCGTACTACTGCCACCGCTACTACTACACTTATTACTGCTACTGCTACTACTACTACCTGAACTACTTCGTCTACTACTACTACAACTTTTAGTACTACTGCTATGACTGCTACTATTGCAACTGCTACTACTACTACTAATGCTGCTATTGTTGCGACTACAGCTACTACAACTACGACTAATGCTACTGCTACTACTATTATTGTTGCTGCTAATGCTACTACAACTACCACTATTGCTACTACTTCTACAACAACAACTACTACTACTACTACATCTCGCACTACTACTGCTACTCCTACTAATGCAACTGCTGCTACCACTATTGTTACTACTATTATTACCACTATTACTATTACTACTACTATCACTACTACTACTACCACCACTGTTACAACGGCTACTACTGCTACTGCTATCAGGACTACGAAAGTTACTACTGCTACTACTACTACTGCTATTAGTAATTCCACTACTACTACAGCTACTACTACAGCTACTACTACTACAACTGCTACAACTACTACTATGGCTACAACTGCTACCATTGTTACTGCAACTACGACAACCACTACTACTACCACAAAATAAATACTGCTTCTACTAATAATACTACTATAACAACTACTACTACAACTACTACCACTACTACTACTCTACTACTACTACTATAACTGCTACTACTATTACTGTTGCTATTGCTACTACTACCATGGCTACTACTACTGCTACCACTACTACTAATACTTTTACAAGGATAACTACTACCGCTACTACTACTGCTACTACTACCGCTACCATAGCCATTGCCGCAACTATTGCAACAACTACTACACTTGCTGCTACTACTACTATTGCCACCACTACCACTGCTACTGTAGCTACTACTACTAATACTACTACCACTGCAATAACTACAACTTCTCCTCCTCCTACTACTTCTGCTGCTACTACTGCTACTCCAACTAATACTACATCTGCTGCTACTACTACTGTTAGGACTAGTATTTCTGCTATGGCTATTGATAGTACTACTACTACAATGACTACTATAACTTCTATTACTATTACCACTACTGCAAATACTACTACTACTACTACTACTACTACTACAATTACTACTATTAATACAACAACAACTACTACTACTACAATTAATACTACTACTACAACTACGTCACTTACTGTTGTTGCTATTGCTAGCACTACTACTACCACAACCACTATTACAACTTTTGCTACTAATACAATAATGAATACTAAGGTTATTACTACTACTACTAATACTCCCTCTCCTACGACAATAACAACAACTACAACTACAACTTCTCCTACAACTACTATGACTACTACGACTACTACTACTACGATGACCACTACTACTACTACGACTACTACTACTACGGTTATGACTACTACTGCCATTACTACTACTTCGACTACTGCCATTACTACTACTACTAATACTCCAACTACAACAACTACTACTCCAAGTAATACTACGGTTGCTACTAGTACTACTTCTACTACTACTACTACTTCAACTACTACTATGATTACTTCTAATACTACTACTTCTCTTACCACTACTAGTACTATGACTACCGTTACTACGACTATTACTACTGCTACTACTTCTTTTACCACTACTGGTACTATGACTACCGTTACTACGACTATTACTACTGCTATGACAATAACTATGACTAATAATACTTCTAATAATACTATAGCTTCTGCTACTACTACTACTACTACTGGTATTACAACTACTCATACTAGTACTACTTCTGCTACTTCGACCCCTACAACTACTACTACAACTACTACTACTACTACCACTACTACGACTACTACTACTACCACCACCACCACCACCACCACTATTACAACGACTACTACTATTAACACTACTACTACTGCTTCTACTACAACTAGTGTTGCACCTACTACTGCTACCACAGCGACTACTACTACAACAACAACAACAACTTCTACTAATACTTCTACTAAAGTGCCAACTATTATTACTATTTACTTCTGCTGCTACAACTAAAAATACTAGTACAATAACTACTACAACTACTATTGCTGCTACAACTACAGCGACTAATACTACTATTGCTACTACTGCTTTTGCTACCACTACTACAACTACAACTACTACAACCACTACTACTACTACGACAACTACAACTACCACCACCACTACTACTACTACTATTACCACTACAACTACTGCTATTACTACTACTATGACTACCACTATTACTTCTGCTACTACTGCTATAGCTGCTATAGCTAATACTACTACTACTACTTCTACTACAACTGCTACTACTGCTACTGCTACTCCTACTACTTCTGCTCTATATCTACGAGTACTACTTCTTTTACTACTACAACAACTACTACTTCTACTACTTCTACTACGTCAATTACTACTACTACCACTACTACAACAATAACAACTACTACTATAATTAAAACTCCTATGACTACTACTGTTGCTACTAATACTATAGCCACAACAACTACTACTACTACTACTTCAACTACCATAGCTGTAGCTACAACAACTACCACTACTTTTGATAGCACCACTGCTACAACTACAACAATAACAACAACAACTACTACTACTATCACTACTCCAACTTTGACTAGTCCAAATTCGACTCCTACTCCAGCTCCTACTACGACTACTACTACTACTACTACAACAACAACAACAACTACTACTACTACTACTACTCCTCCTCCTCCTGCTCCTCCTACTCCTGCAATGACTCCTATTACTACTACTACAAATACGACTATTACCACAGCTACTACTACTACTGCTACTACTACTACTAATACTACTACTACTACTCCTCCTCCTACAACGACTCCTATTACTACTACTACTACTGCTACTACAACAACTACTACTACTATTTCTGCTACTACTACTACTACAACAACTACTACAACTACCACCACCACTACTGCTACGCCTACTTATACTGGCAATGCTACTCCCCCTTCTAGTACTAGTACAACTATTACTACAACTCCTACTACAACTTCTACTCCTATAAGAACTCCTACTACTACTACAACTACTAGTACTACCACTATTATTACTCCTCCTACTACTACTCCCACTCCGACTACTGCTACTACTGCTACGAATAGAACAACAACTACTACATCTACTACTGCTGCTGCAACAACTATTACTACTATTACAACTACTACTACCACTACTACTAGTACTACTGCTACTACTGTTGCTGCTACTAATGCTACTGCTACTCCTACAACTACTACCAACACAAGTACAGCTACAACTACAACTGCAATGATGACTACTATTGCTATTATTACTGCAACCACTACTATTAAGACAACAACAACAATAATAACTACTACTACTGCTGCTGCTGCTGCTACTACTACTACTACAACTACAACTTCAACTACGACTACAATTGCTACTATTATGACAACTACTACTACTAACACAACTATGACTACTACTACTACTACTCCTGCTACTACTACTACTATGACTACTGCTACAACTACGACTAGTACTACTACTACTGCCACAACAACAACAACAACAATAATTACTACTACTACTTCTACAACAAAAACAACAATAATTAGTACTACTACTCATGCTCCTACTTCTGTTGCTACTCCTACTGCAACTTCTACCATTACTACTACAACTACTACCACTTCTTCTACAACTACTACTTCTGCTATTACTACTACTACTATTTCTGCTGCTGCTACTACTACTTCTACTATTCCTAGTACTTCTTCTCCCACTAGTACTACTACTACTACAACTACTAGTACTGCTACTACTATGACTCCGACTCCTACTCCTAATACTACTAATACTACTGCAGCTGCTGCTACTGCATATACTATTACTACTACTACGGCTACCACTACTACTATTGCTGTTGTTGCAACTATTACTACTATTACTACTACTACCACTACCGCTACTACTACTACTACTATAGCTACCACTACTCCAACTACTACTACTATGACTACCACTACAACTACTACTACAACTACAACTACTATTGCTACTTTTACTACAACTACTACGACAACAACTACTACTACAACAACTACAACTACTGCTACTACTACAGCGACAACTACTACTAATGCTACTGCAACTACTACTCCTGCTACTGTTACTACTACTACAACTGCTAAAACTATTACCACTACTACTACTAATATTGCTTCTACTGAAACTTCTAGACCTATTACTACTACTACCACTTCTCCTCCTCGTCCTCCTCCTACTACTACTATTAATTCTACAACTGCTACTGCTACTCTTTCTGCTACTAATACTACTACTCCGACTACTACTCCTTCTCCTGCAACTATTCAAACTACTACTCCTACTTCTACAACAACTACTACTAATACTAGTATTACTACTACTTCTACTTCTACTATGACTACTACTCCTACTAGTACTACTACTACTAATAACACCACTATAAATACTGCTATTTCTACCGCTACTACAACTACTATTACTAGTAGTAGTAGTACTCCTGCCGCTGCGGCTACTCCTAGTGCCACTACTCCTACTATTACTTCTTCCGCAACTAATAATACTACTACTACCACCACTACTTTTTCTACTACAACTACTATGACTACTTCTACTACAACTCCTACTACTGCTACTACTACTACTATTACTGCTACCACTTCTACAACTAATACTATTGCTGTTACTACTACCACTGCTACTACTACTTGTACTATTACTACTCCTCCTAACCCTACTACTACTACTTCTACTACTACTACTCCTAACACTCCTACTACGACTACTACTACTACAATAACTACTATAATAACTAATACTAGTACTACTAGTACTACTACTATTACTACTACTACTACTCCTACTACTACTACTACTACCATTACTACTCCTATTACTACAACAGCCACTACTTCTACAACTGCTACACCTTCCACTACTGCTACTACCGATATTGATACCACAACAACTACTACTACTACTATAGCTGCTACTATTATTACTACTACTGCTGCTAGTAGTACTACTACTCCTACTACTACTATTGCTACTCATATTCTGGCTACTGCTATTGCTCTTGCTGCTGCTACTGCTCATACTGCTACTAATACTACTACTATGACTACTAATACTTCTTTGACAGCAATAATAACTACTACTACTACTACTATAACTGCTCCTACTGCTGCAGCTACTCCTACTACTACTAGTACTGCAACTACTATTACAACTATGACTACTCCTTCTAACGCTACTACTCCTACTACTACAACTACTACACCTAATACTACAGCTACTAAAACGTTTGCTGCTACTACTACTAATGCTGCTACTGCTGCTACTGGTATTATTATTACAACTACTATGGCAACTACTACTTGTACTCCTACTGCTATTATTACTACTTCTACTACTACTACTGTAGCTACTACTAGAATTATTACTAGTACTATTGTGGCTACTACTCCTACTCCTACTCCCACTCTTACTACCACACCGACCACAACTACGATAATAACTATTACAACTACTACTTCTGCTCGTACTCATGTTGCTGCTGCTGCTGCTACTCTGACTACTACTACTACTACTACTACAACAACTACTACTACTACTTCTACTATTACCAATTCCTATACAACTACAACAATTATGACTATTTCTACTACTACTACTACTATGACTACTACTACTACAACTCCCACTACTACTACAATGGCTACTACTGCTATTGCTAGTATAACTACTACTACTCCTAACACTCCTACTACTACTATTGCTGCTGCTACTACTACTAGCACTACTTCTACCACTCCTTCTAATACTACTACAACATCTACTACTACTACTACAGGTACTACTACTACTGCTACTAAAACAACTACTCGTACTGCTGCTGTTGCTACTACTACAACTAATACTAATACTACTATAACAACCATTACACCTACTATTACTGCTAGTACTACTACAGTGACTACTACTAATGCTACTACTGCTACAACTCTTCTTACTTCCACTCCTGCTCCTACTACTGCAACTATTCCTACTAGTACTACTACCCCTACTACAACTCTTACTACTACTCCTACTCAAACTTCTACCACTACTACTCCGACTGCAACTACAACAACTACTACTAGTAGCACTACTCCTACTTCTACTCCTACTCCGATTACTACAACTACTACAGCTACAACTACAACTAATACTGCTGCTGCTGCTATTACTACTACTACTACCCCTACTACTACTACAACAACTACTCTACTACTACTGCTTCTACAACTACTACTAATATAACTAATGCTACCACTACTGCCACTACTACAACTAATACTACTACTACTATAACTACTACTTCTTCTACTACTACTATTACTACCGCGACTACTTCTACTTCTTCAACTATTACAACTACTACTGCTACAACTACTACTACTACTACTCCTTCTAAACCAATTGCTTCTACTACTGCTACTATTACTATAACTATTGCTTCTACTACTAGTACAACTTTTACTATACTTCTAGTACTACTGCTGCTACTTTTGCTACTACTACTGTTGCTTTTACTACTACTATCACTAGTACTACACCTAATACTAATATTACTAGTACTACTACTACTACCACTGTTGCTGCTAATACTACGACTACTCCTACTCCTATTACTACTACTGCTACTACTACTAATGCTACAACTATTCCCTCTCCTAGCATAACTACTACTCCTACTACTACTCCTACTACTCCTACTCCTACTACTCCTCCTCCTCCTCGTACTACTACTACTACTACTCCTCCTACTATTACTACTGCTAGTACAACTACAAATACTATGACTACAACTCCTGATATATCAACTACTGCTGCTACAACAACTACTACTACTCCTCCTACTACTTCTACTACTACTCCTACTACTACTATTACTACTACTACCACTCGTACTACTCTAACAACTCCTCCTACTGCTACTACTTCCACTACTACTACTGCTCATACTTTTACTACTGCTCCTGCTACTACTACTACAACAACAACTAATATTACTCCTACTACTACTGCTACAACAACTACTACTACTACCAATAGTGATATTACAACTGCTCCAACTACTACTACTACTACTGGTGCTACAACTACTTCTACTACTACTGCTACAACTACTGCTACTACTACTGCTACTACTACTACTACTACTAGAAAATTAACTTCTACTACAATTATTGCTATTGCTTCTGCTGCTATAGTACAACTACTACAACTACAACTCCTAGTAGTGCTGCTACTGCAATTGCTACTACTACTTCTACTCCTCCAACTACTACTACTCCTACTAGTATTATTAGTACTACTACAACTCTTACTACTATTACAAATTGAACTTGTACTACTACTACTCCTACTGCTACTACAATAACAACAACTACTATTAGCACTACTCCTACTCCTATTCCTACTACAACTCAGTCTACTACTGCTATTACTGCTACAATTACTGCTGCTGCTACTAATTCTACTACTACTGCACCTGCTGCTACTACTATAACTTCTTCTACTACTACTGCTGCTACTACTACTAGTTCTACTACTACTACAATATTACTACTAGTACTATTACTACTCCTACTACTCCAACTACCACTACAACTACTGCTGCTACTATTAGTGCCACTACGTCCACTACTACTACTACTACTATTACTATTACAACTACTGCTACTACTACTACTACTACGGTCACTACTGCTATTTCTACAACTATTACGACAACTACTGCTACTACTACTTCTACTACTATTACTACTACTACTACAACTAATGTTGCTACTACAACTACTACTACTACTATTGCTACTGCGGCTACTACTACTGCTACTACTACTACTACTACTACTATTACTACTACTACTTTTACTACTGTTAGTAGTCTTACTACTCTAACTACTGCTCCTACTACTACTACAACTAATATTACTCCTACTATTACTAGTACTACTACTACTGCTGCTACTACTTCTACTGCTACTAAAACTACTACTATTGCTACTAAAGTAACTACTACTAGTATTATTACTACTACTATTGCTGCTACTGCTACTACTCCTACAGCTGATACTGCTACTAGTACTACTGCTGCTTCTACTACTACTACTACTACTACTACTAATATTACTACTACTACTACTACTATTACTACTGCTACTACTACTACTGCTACTACTATTACTCCTACTACTCCTACTACCACTAGTCCTATTAGTACTGCTACTATGACCACGACTCCTAGTACTGTGCCAGACACTTCTGTGGCTGTTCCTACTACTACTACTACTACTACTTTTACTACTCCTCCTTCTCCTGCTATTACTACTAGTCCTACTAATACTACTACTGCTACTGCAACTCATACTACAACTAGTAATCGAACCTCTACTACTACTACTCCTACAACTACTACAACAACAACAACTACTATTAGTACTACTTCTACTCCTACTACTACTTAAACTACTGTTGCTACTACTGCTACAATTACTACTACTACTAATACTGCGGTTGCTACTACTACTATGATTACTCCTACTACTCCTGCTACTGCTACAGCTACGGCTACTACTACTACTGCTTCTACTACTACTACTATTACTACTGCTATTATTTCTGCTACAACAACTACAACTACCACTACAGCTACTACTATAACTAATAGTTCTGCTACTATAACTACTTCTACCACGACTACTACTACTACTATAGTGACTACTGCTACTTCTACAACTATTACGGCTACTACAGCTACTACTGCTTATTCTACTACTACTTCTACTTCTACTACTACCACAACTAGTGCTACCACTACAACTAGTACTACCACTATTGCTACTACCACTACGACTACTGTTCTTAATACTACTACTGCTTTTACTACTACTACTACTTCTACTACAAGTACAACTCGTGCTACTACTACTCCTACAACTACTCCTATTACTACTACTATTGCTACTCCAAAAACCACTACTAGTATTTCTGCTTCTACTATTGCTACTGTTGCTGCTACAACTACTACAATAACAAATACTACTACTACTACTACTACTCCTACTTCTACTGCTTCTACCACTTCTACCACATCTAGTACTACTTCTACTACTGCAACTCTTACTACTACTCCTACTCCAACTTCTATTCCTAGAACTACTCATACTAATACTACAACAATTGCTACTACTACTCCTACTGCTACTACTACAACTCCTACAACTACTCCTAATACTACTATAACAACGGCTACAGCAACAAGAATAACTACTACTGCTTCTACTACTACTACATCTACTACTGCTATTGCGGCTACTACTTCTCCAAGTACTACTACTACGACTACTACTACCCCTACTACTACTACAACAACAACAACTACAACTATTATTATTATTATTACTACTACTACTACTACTACTACTACTACTACTACTACTACAACTATTACCAATACTACGACCACTACTACTAGTACTGCTACAACTACTACTACTCCTACTACTATTATTATTACTACTACTACAATAAATACTATTACCACTAGTACTGCTAATACTGCTTCTACCACTACAACAACAAATGCTACTACTGCTACTACTGCTACTACTACCACTACCACTGTAATTAATTCTACCACTGTTATTGCTAATCCCACTCCTCCGAGTACAACTCCTACTAATAATATTACTACTACTACTACTACTACTAATGCCACCACAACCACCACGACTACTATTACTACTACTTCTATCACTACTACTTCCACCACCACCACAACTACTATAACTACTACTTCTATCACATCTACGACTACTACTATTACTTCTACAATTACTAATATCACTACTACCAAGACAACTCCTACTAGTACTTCGGCTACTACGACTACTACTATAACTACTACAAATACTACTAGTAATACTACTGCTAGTACTAATACCACTACTACTCTTAACATCCCTATTACTACTACTGCTACTGCTATTACTACTTCTACCACTGCTACTACTGCTACTAATGCTGCTACTACTAACACTACTGCAACTACCACTACTACTACTACAATTAGTACTGCTACGACTGCTACTCTTGCTACTATTATTGCTACAACTACTAATACAACTGCTACAATGACAACTTCAGCTTCTGCTACTACTACTACTACTAATACTACTTATGCTGCTGCTGCTACAGCTACAGCTACTGCGGCTACTACTACTACTACTACTACTACTACTACTCCTCCTATTACTACTACTGCTGCTACTACTACTGCGTCTACAACTACTACAGCTACTTCCACTACTACAATTGCTGCAATTGCTAGTGCTACTACTACTACTACTGCTGCTGCTGCTGCTACTACTACTTTCGCTACTACTACTACCGCCACTACAACTCCTACAACAACGTCAACTACTACTACTACTTCTAATACTGCTACTATTACAACTACTGCTGCAACTGCTGCTACTACTATTACTACTAATACTACTATTACTACTGCTAATAGTACTACAACAATAACTACTCCTACAGCTATTGCTGCTGCTACTACGACTACGACAATAACAACAACTACTACTACTACTACCACTACTACTTCTACTACTACTACTACCACCACCACCACCACCACCACCACCACCACCACCACTACTACTCCTAATCCTACTACTACTCCTACTACCATTACAACTACTTCTACTTCAACAACAACTACTACTAGTACGGCTACTACTACCACTGCTGCTACTACTGCTACTACTACAACAAAAACAACAACTACTATTATTGATACTACTACTATAATACTGCTACTGCTTCTACAACAACTCCTACTACTTCTGCTACTATTGCTGCTGCTACTACTACTCTTCTACAACTACGACCACTGCTACTACTACTGCTACTACAACTACTACTACCACTACTACAACTACTATAACTATAATTATTACTACTATCACTGCTACTACTACTACTACTACCCTAATACTGCTACACTAGCTATTACTCTGACTCCTACTCCTACTCCTACTGCTGCTCCTGCTAATACTATGACTACAACTACTAATAAAAACTCCTGCTGTAGCTACTTGTGGTACTGCTGCAACTCCTACTACTATAACCAGTACTACTACAATATCTTCATCTACAAAAAAAATGACTAATACTACTAGTAGTCCGACTGCTGCTACTCCAACTACTTCTACTACTACTACAACTACCACTACTTCCGCAACTACTACTACTACGACTAGTACTACTACAATTCCTGCTACTACTTATACTACTACTACTACTACTACTATGGCTACTACTACTACAACTACTCCTAACACTTCTACTACTACTACTGCTTCAACTACTACTACTAGTACTAATACTACTACTACTGCTAGAACTATTACACCTAATACTACCGCTACTACAACTACTACTATAACTACTACTACTACTACTCTCCCTGCTAATGCTGTGACTACAACAACAACTACTACTACTCGACCAACTATTACTGCTACTCCTACTTCTACTCCTACTACCATTGCTTCTCCTACTACTACAACAACAACTACCACTGCTACTATGATTATTACTACTACAACTGCTACTACTACTACTACTACTACTACTAGTACTACTACTACTACTACTAGTACAACTTCCATAGCTACTATTAATACAATTACTACTACAACTACTACTGCTAACACTACTGTAACTACCAGTACTACAAATAGTACTACTACTATTACTACTACTACTACTAGTACTAATACTACTATTAGAACTGCTACTACTACTACTACTACTACTACTACTACTACTACTACTACTACTACTACTAATGCTACTATTAAAACTACTACTACTACTACAACAACTACTAATTCTACTGCTACTGCTACTACTACTACAACAACAACATGAACAACAACAACTACTACTACAAGTGCTACTATTACTACTACTATTACTACTAATACTACTGCTACTGCTACTACTTAACAACAATAACAACTACTACTCCTCCTACTCCTGCTCCTACTACTACTGCTACTACTATTACTGCAACTACTACTACAATAACAACTTCTAATGTTACGGCTACTACTGTTGCTGCTGCTATTACTACAAATACAATAGCTACTATTACTAATACTACAACTCCTACTACTACTACTCCTTCTAGTTCAACTACTACTACAACAACTCTTACTACTACTCGTGCTCCATTATTTACTCCTACTAGTTCTACTGCTACAACAACTACCGATACTACTACTACCACTACAACTACTACTATTACTACTACTCTACTACTACTACTACTTTTGTAGCTGCTGCTGCTACTACAACTGCTTTTGCTACTACTGCAACTTGTACTGCTACTGCAGCTACTACTACTACAATATCTACTGCAGCTACTATTGTTGATACAACTACTACACTACTACTACTGTTGCTACTACCAAGGCATGTACTACTGTTGCTACTATAGCTACTACTAACATACTACTACAACTACTACTACTACTGTGACAACAACAACTACTACTGCTTCAACTGCTGCTATTGCTCCTACTACTACTTCTACTACTACCTGTACTACTGCTACTATTGCAACTACAACAACTACTATTGTCCAACAATTATTGATACTACTACTACACTACTACTACTACGGCCACTACTACTACAATGCCTTGTACTACTACTACTATTGCCGCTACTACTACTATACTACTACAACTACTATAGGTACTACTACTACTATGACTACTACTACTACTACTACGACTACTGTTACTACTACTATTGCTACTCTTTCTGCTATTATTACTACTACTACTACAAATACTATTGCTACTACTACTACTAATACTGCCTCTACTACTACTACAACAACAACTACAACTGCTACTAGTCCTACTACTACCACTGCTACTACTATTAACTCTACTATTGCAATTGCCACTTATAGTACTACTACTACTCCAACTACTACTACTTCTCCGACACCTATTCATACTACTACTACAATTTCTACTGCCACCACAACTACTACTACTAGCAATACTACTACTTCTACTACTACTACTACAACATTTGGCTAGTACTACTTTTACTTCCAATACTACTACTGCAGCTGCTACTACCACTGCCACTGTTGCTGCGGCTGCTACTACTCTTGTGACTTCCCCAACTACTATGACTATTGCTACTACTTTTAATACTACTGTTGCTGCTACTACTAATAATACTACTACTTCTCTTATTACTACTACTAGTAGAAAAATTACTGTGGATGCTACTACTACTACTATTGCTACTGCTGTGAATTTTGCTACTACTTCAACTACTACTATGGACGGTATGACTGCTACCGCTACTACTACTACTCCTTCGGCTACTACTACTATTGCTGCTACTACCGCAACTAGTACAACTATTTCTACTTCTGCCACTACTATTACTTCCACTTCAACTACTTCTACTGCTTCTACTACTACTACTCCAACTAGTACTGCTGCTATGGCTACTTCTACTTCAACTTCTACTATGACTGCTACTGGTACTACTACTACTACTACGACTATGACTACTACAACTATTGCTAATGCTAATACTACTTTTGCTGCCGCTGCTACTACTACTACTACAACTTCTGCAACTCCTAAGACTACTACTGCTACTATTACAGCTACTGCAATGACTACTAATACCATTACTAGTATTACTACAACTACTACTATTACTACTATTTCTACAATGATAGCAACCTATTCTACTACTACCACCGCTACTACTACCGTGACAACAACTGCTATCAATACAAATCTTGCTGCTGCTACTACTACTACTACTTTGCCTACTACTGCTACTGCTACTACAACAACTACACTTACTACTACTACTACTACTACAACTACTACTACTACTATAGCTACTAGTACTATTCCAACAACTTCTACTACTGCTGTTGCTGCTGCTGAAACTACTACTACTACTATGATTACAACTATTACAAATACTACTACTCCTACTGCTGCTACTGCTGCTACTACTACTACTACTACTACTACTATTGCTACTGCTGCAACTACCACCACCACCACCACCACAACTACTACTACTACTACTGCTGCTACTACTCCTACTCCTACTACTACTGCTGCTGCTGCTACTACTGCTACAACTACAATTGTTGCTCCTGCTGCTGCTGCTACTACTACTACTGCTGCTGCTACTACTTCTATGACTACAATGGTAACTACTAATACTACTAATGTTGTTGCTATCACTATTGCTACTAGTACAACTTCCCCTATTACTATTACCACCACAACTATTAGTGCTGCTACTACTTCTGCAACTCCAACTAACACTATAACTGCTGCTACTACTACTACTACTACTACTACTACTACTACTACTACTACTACTACTACTACTACTACTACTACTACTACTACTACATCTTATTCTAGTTCTATTGCAACTTCTACTACTATTGCTACTGCTGTTGCCACTGCTACGATGGCTACTACTATTATTAGGGCTACTACAGCTACTATGGCTACTACTGCTACCACTTCTTCAAGTGCCACTACAACTACTACAGCTATACTACTACTTCTACCACTACTGCCATTGTTATGACTACTATTACTATTGCTACTATTGCTACTGCTACTACTACTACTCCTCGTCCTCCTACTGCTACAACAACAACAATAACTATTGCTAATATTACTTATACTACTACTACAATTACTACAACAACTGCTACTACTGCTACTTTTGCTATTGCTACTACTACTAACACTACTACTTCAAATAGTACTACTATTACTACAACAACAACAACAACAACTACTACTACTCCTAGTCCTACTAGTAATAATTTTTCTACTATGACAACTATTGTCGCTGCTTCAACTACTTCAAGTACTACTTGTAATACTTTCACTATGACTTCTGCGGCTACAGCTGCTACTACTATTACAGCGGCTACTATTAATGGCGCTACTACACCTGCGGATACTACTACTACTTCTCCTACTGCTTCTACTACTCTTACTACTATAAATTATGCTGCTACTGCTGCCACTACAACTTCTACTACTATTACTATTATTACTACTAATGCTACGACTACAACTTTGCCTACTTCTACTGTTGCTGCTACTTTGACACATACTACTACTACTACTACTTCTACTACTCCTATTGCTACAACAACTACTACTACTAAACCAACTACTAAAATAACTACCCCTGCTTCTACTACTGCTACTACAACTACTAGCGCTAGCTATTACTACTACTACTGCTACTATTGCTACAACTACTACAGCTACAACTACCCATGCTGCTACAGCCACTGTTGCTACTACAAAATTTACTATTACCACTACTACGTCTACTACTACAACTACTACTACTCCTATTGCTGCTGCGGCTGCTGCCCCTATAGCTACTTCTACTACTGCTACGACTTCTCCTACTTCTATGACTACTACTACTAGTACAATTACTATTACTACTATTGCTGCTACAAAAAATATTACTACTACGACTGCTATTACTACAAAAAAGACCACTACAACTAGCACTACGTGAATGACTACAACTACTACTTCTACTAATACTACTACCACAACTCCTACTACTGCTACTGCTACTGCTAGTACAACTATTAATGCTGCTCTACTACTTTTACTATTGCTACTATTTGCTCTACAACTACTGCTACTACTGCTACTGCACCTACTACTACTACCACTACTACTACTACTACTACAACTGCAACTGCTACTTGCACTACTACTGCTCCTCCTCCTACGACTGCTACTACGAATACCACTACTACTAATATACTGTCTACTTCTAACGCAATTAATACTTCTAATACCACTACCGCTACAATTACTACTACTACTACTACTACAACAACAACAACAACAACAATTACAACTATTATTATTATTACTACTACTACTAATACTACTACCACTACTACTACTACTACTACTACTACTACTACTAGGACTAGTTCTACTACTACTTCTGCTACTACTACTACTACTACTACTACTACTACTACTAATACTATTTATGCTACTACTGCTACTACTATTACCACTACCACTACTACTACTGTTGCTGCTATCACTAACATTACTACAACTGCTGCTACTATTACAACTAATACTACTACTATTATAACTACAACTGCTATTTATACTACAACAACAATAACTACTACTTCTTCTACTACAACTACTGCCACTGCTATTGGTAGGGCTACTACTACAACTACTAATAAAAGTTTTGTTGTTGCTAATACTGGTACAATAGCTACAACTACAAATACTACTACGTCTGCAACTATTGCTACTATTACTACTACTACTACTACTACTACTACTAATACTACAACAACTACTACTATTACTACTACTATACTACTTTCATGGCTACCACGACTACCACCTCAACAACATCTACTACCGCTACTAGTTTTGCTACTATAACTACAACTACAACTACTACTATTGCCACTACTGTTACTACTACTACTAAAACTACTACTACAACTATTACGACTGTTATTACTGCTACCGCTAATATTACCACTACTACTCCTCCTCCTCCTCCTACCACTACTCCCACTTTCACAACAAATGTTGTTGCTACTATTATTAACACCACTAATGCTGCTACTACTACTGTTGCTATTGCTATTGCTGCTATTAGTACAGCTACTACTACTACTACCACTACTACATCTCCTACTACTAGTGCTACTATTGCTACTGCTGCTACTTCAAATGCTGCTACTACTACTACTACCACTACTACCACTAGTACTACTATTACTACTACTACTACCACTATTACTACTACTACCACCACCACCACTACTACTACTACTACCACTACCACTACTACTACTACTACTACTACTATTACTATTACAACTATTACC